>DWEJ01000762.1:0-15056 GCA_018245835.1 Mysoria sejanus stolli
TGCGTCATAAACGTCATAATTTAGCGTTTCATTGTCATTTATTGTTGATATCTCGGCATGTCTTATCACTTGACATTTATTTATCATTTAAATAAACAAAGTTAATATAATGTCCACGAACATCACATGATCTTGAAAATTACAGACATTTTTTAATGTTCATTGATTTTTTTGTTATACTATCTCTGTTTCTACATGTTAGTATAACGTAAAACTATTTTTTGTCCATTCATTAATCCTACATCATTAGGTGTCCCCGATCATTGGGTACGGTTACAATCGTTACGTATGAATCAAGCACCTTTCCTAATTCGGTCGGATAATAAAGCGCTTTCATTGGAAGTTCGCAGCGGCGTAGTCAGCGCCATTTTGTGATAGTTTCGCTGACTGATGTAATTCGTTCGCTAAGTTTACATCAGAATCAGGATAATTTATATTTAATTCGTATCTGTATATAGGTCACTGTATAGGTCATGTTCTGCGACCTATATATTCAAAGCTAGGTAACTTTTATGCTATAAATTTAATTTGAAGCAACTTATTCATTTAGCCATTGAGTGAATTATTTTATATTGTGTTGAGAGCTGAAGATCTTATAATGGATTTTGATTCGTAACGGAAGTTGTTGAGCCAATTTGTATGCATGGGCTTATGTGATATCCCAATTACATTAATCAACTGATTGTGATCAGGGCACTCAGAGCTGGACCACTTGTATGCTGTTGAAGAGATTTATAAGAGAATCATGACTGAAGATTTTATTTTCAGCTCATGATATTGAGTACATTGAAGCAGACAATGGGTATATCCAGTTGAATCAAACAGAAATGATGGAGACAACAGATGATTCTGATGATCACTGGGATCGGGAGAGTATAGGTTTGATGTTGAATTTATATTTACAAAACATAGATAAGTTTAGAAATCCAAAGATGAAGAAGAAGAATGTGTGGCTCGATATTGCTACAGCAGTTGGCAAGGGAGCGGAAAGTTGTGATAAAAAGTTTAGGAATTTAAAAATGACATATATCAGGTTACTGAAGAAGAAAAATAAAGAGGGACTCGCAACATTCAAATGGCCATATTTCGATGTATTTGAAGAAATATACAATGTTGATGGAGAGTACCAGCCAGAGATTCAACAAAAAATCCAAGATGGCACAACTGATAGAATTGCCAAGGCAATATTGTTGAATGCCACAACAAAGTTTGAAGAGGCTACAGAGAACGGTGAAACATCTAATGGTCAGAGTGAAGAGATCAAACGTAGGTTAACAAGGAAACGAAATGCTGAGTTTAGGAAGGCAACAATAGAAATGAGGGATCGGCAAAGAGTTGTAGAAGAGAAACTAGATAGGCTAATTAATATTGTAGAGGAATCAAACAGTATCCAAAGAGAAAGGAACCGACTGTTTCAACAGTTCCTCGATAAGTTAAATAATAGCCATTGAGATTGTGATGTTAGATGTAAAGTGTGATAAATATTAGAATTACATGCAATTTTTAGGTATTCATCATGTTAATGGTACAAAATCATTTTGATACAACAATTTTCTTCATTAAATTTGCTACTCTATTAAATATTGCTGGTATAATTTCTTTAGAATAGGTGATTTGGAAATGTAACTTCGAATTAAACAAATATGACTTAAAATATTTTGATACACACGGGATTAGCTGAAGGTCATGAGTTTCCTTTAATAAAATTGTTAAATATTCTTGACTTATTTTTAATAAGTATATAAAGTTTTAATGACATAGTGTTTGTTTCAGTTATTGTGTTCATTCTGATATCATATCTGTTCATTTACACAAAAAAATTAAAAATAAATTCAGGTCAATCCTATTTTAAGAAACAAAACTTAATGTTTAAATTCCGAGAACTTCATTAACTAATTTTAATTTACATTGTTTTGTTCAGAAAACAGTTTAATTATCAATCAATTAGTTGAATTAGAAATGTTGAAGTTTAATAATCAAATAATAATTGTGGAAACGATATAATAAACAAAATATGATCTCTTTGTCTTGCATTTAAACTATAATTTCCTAAGTAAGTTCATTCATACATCTAACAATGAATTAATAGGGAAACTCAATTATTATGACAAAAACGTTGTTTGTGTTGCAAATGCCCACAAGTATGTAATTTACAATCCCAAAAATATTTGGGAAACTAGTGTTACAATGGTCCATGTGTTTATGTGACCACTCAATTCTGGCAATGTCGGTTGTCTAATATTCCCTTCTAATCTATTCCTAGATTAATAATAATAAAATGGTTATTTATAGTGTGAACATAAAAATTCTCTTTATTTATGGATTAAATTGATCCATCAAATATACATACATTTTATTATTATGTATTGTTTGTGTCTTTAATTGTAATTATGTTTCTCACAGCTAGCTATTTTCTTGATGTGATAATATTATGAATATAATAAAAATTTACAAAGCACATTTGTTTTTATTCTATATGGCCTGTATAGAAACATTTTATATTTCTATTATGGTTTTTTAGTTTATAAAGAGGCCATTTTTAGTGGGTATATAATTAATAATAAAATTTTCATGACTGAAAAGAGGTGGGCAGACTACATACTCATGCTTGGCCAGTTAGATACGTTTGCGTCCCACTATGAAATAGCGCGTGGGCCTATTGCCATGCATTCGTTACAAATCCAGATTCCGAGTGGTTACTAAAAGTTTCAAGTTCGAAAATTCTAAAAGTGTAAAACGCAATAGTATATATGTAGATAATGTGATGTAATCATATACAGCTATTAAAAAGATTTTACGTAACTTCACGCCTGTAGTCCCCGGAGAGGTAGGCAGGGAATGCAGAACATTCCCACATTTCACCGGTTACGTTTAGGTCCCACTATTAAATAGGTGGTGAGCCTATTGCCATACATCAGGCACATATCCAGACTCCGAACCACTACTACGATTTTAATTTAGATTTTTTAGAATATATCCTAAAAAATTTCTTAGAAAATTTCTAAACTAGATAAACTCTTGTAGTGTTCGAACCGGAAATCGAACCCGGGAACTCCCGATCGGCAGTCGCACTTGCAACCAACGCGACCAACGAGGCAGTTAAAAAAAGGTTTTATTATATTTTTACTATTTTGCAGGATTTTAAATACCTTATATTAATAATCTATTTATAAAAAAATCTCACTATGGCATAACCTAAGTAGGACAAATGCCTTAGTAAACTGACGACGGTAGCGTTAACACCATATTTTATTTGGCCGCATATAGAATACCGATTTGCTAATACCGCCATAGTGTGAACCCACCCTTACGATTAATTGCTTAACGCTGCGCCCCATTAATAAGGAATCTGACGCTGCATATTATATCTATTGTGTTTCGACATTGTAAAATCATATATTGACGATTAAAAATATACCTTGATTAATTACTTTTACTTTACTTTTCACTACCTACCTACTTACTTTACCTCCATTTTCTCTTTGCATTTTGTGTGCTGCTTCTATATAGCTTAGGTATTGTAATCTGTTTTTTATATTAGACTTTAAACATACAGTAGGATTTTTTTTGACTCATCATCATTATCCGGTCCACTGCTGGACTTAGACTTCCCCTCAGTGACTATGCCAATAGTCCCCACGCTGGGCGTGCGGATCGGAGATCGCAGACCTCTCGCACCACCCACGTTACTGCCCATAGGTGATCTGCCAGCGCCATGTTTAGTCGCCTCTTACGACCCCCTGTATCCAGGTACGGATCGCAGAATCTATTCTTACTTCGCCCCGACACACACAACTATTTAAAAAATATAGTTTATTTAAAAATATATATTATTATATAAAAAAATACAACAAACTAGTATATAAAATAAGTTAATATACCTACATTACTTTCTGAGATTCATCATAAGTTTTTCACATCTTATCCTCATTAAGACTATGTTGGACCAAGGAATGCAATCACGGCATAGTATGCCATAAAACTAAATCTGTTATTGTGTTTGTTTGTGTGCTTCGATGTTAGGAACTCCTTTGAGGATTTCGAACGATTATGGTTGGTTCTTCTTAAAGGCAAACATAAAGTTCAAGGACGCTTTACGTAAATTTCTGATCTATGACGATTTAATCAAAACTCGGACTAATAGTTTGCTTATCACACGAACATATATGGGAGTCGAATCCACAACCGTCACCTAAGCTATCTTGTTCAGTTACGAATGCATTAACGCGTGGGCCGGTAGCTATGTCCCGCAACGTTTCTTCATTCCATTTGACTGAAAGCATCGATACTGTCTAGATGTGGATAGACGTCTCATGTTTTTATTACCTGCGTAATGCCAAGAATCTATATGAGAAGTAATAGAGTATTGCGTATAGGTTATTAGCGAATTAAAATCGAATCGACCTAGGGCTGGCGATACATTTCTTTTTTTGTCTTTTAAGAATATAAATTAGGTAGTCTAAAATGTGTCTTATGTCTCATAGTAGTATTAGTAGGTAGATACTATTTTGATCTGCGAAAGGCTGCAGGCAGAAGTTGGATGCGGCAAGCCGAAGACAGGGCGGGATGGCGCTCTTTGAGGGAGGCCTATGTCCAGCAGTGGACTGAGATAGGTTGATGGATGATGACTGCCTCGGTGGTGCAGTGGTTGCAAGCACGGGTGCAAAACGAGTAGTCTAAGGTTGATATTCCGGATTGGGCACTATTCATTTTTCTAGTAGTAATTGCTGGTAGAAGCGCTGAATCTGGATTTGTGCCCAGTGTACTCCGGTACGGTCGTACAGCTGTAGACCCATCCCCTTTGCGATAGAGGGACGTAAAGATAACTGGTAAAACGTGTGAGTATATTACACTCCTCTGCTTACTTCTTCGTAAATTAAGTAATGTAAGGCGTGATGTTACATTAGTATTAGAAGTAGTTTCTACGTGACATATTATGACAATTATATGATTTGATGATGATGACTTGTAATCTATTATTAAACGTTTCGTGCATTGCTAAATTGTGTAAGTACCCATTTTCGACGTCCGTACAGGTGGGCGCTCATTGAGTTAAGCTTGTTTATAATTTACTCTACATACCCTGTTTTTTGTAAAGAACATAGGATTGTAGGAGCCTAAGTAGCATTGACGTAATATCGTAGCTAAAATTGAAAAGGTTCAGACTTAATTAAAATAAGTAAATTTGCTTTGAACAGAATTAAAAGAAAGATACAGCTGTTCGAGAAAATGTTATTTATTCATGTGGAATTACGTTAATGTCTTATTATGTTCAACGTCTTTTTCTTTTGTACACAGTTTCTTGAATTTTATTAACTAATATAATTTATCGATCTTCGCTAATACTTTCAAATTAAACTTTCAGAACACTAAATGTCTATGGCAATAAACAATAATAATAATGTTATTATTGCATTGCCTTACATTATTATTGAATATATTTTATGAGCTGATCAAAAATGCTTATGTTCCACCTCACGCAATGGTCAATCTGATCCCAAAGTAGTTAAAACACAATTTCTGTAGCAATTAGGGAGCTAACGAACTACATACATATATCAATTCCTTAATACATTCTCTAATATACTTATAGATATTGTCTGAATTATTGCTGAAAAATGTCAGGAGCATCGCAACACCCAACAATTAAATTACTATCCAACCATACATGGAACAAATAAACGTTAATGGAATATATTAAATTTATATTTGGCGGCGAGTGACACCCCTATGACCGCGAGTCGCCATCGTTCCTTGATCGATCGAAGCGTAAGAGCTTGACCAGTACGCGACGGTACGCTGCCATTCGAGCGCGGGCCGTCACTCTACGCGTTCCTTTTGCCACTACAGCGATATTAGTCAGTGTGGTATATTGTGTATTTGTATGTGAGTATACATTAAGCGTTAATTTTTTAATTTTAGTGCCGTGCTGGTCGATTTAATCTGTTTTTTAATGTATAGTGTGTTATTATTTACTTAACGGAAATTATTTAAATTAAACATCGGTCTCTAATGTGATGCAATTATGGGTAACTTGTGAATTGGATTTTTAAAATTCCTATTGCGTTCTTTATTTGTAGTTACCATTTTAGTTTTATAGGAATTTATTATAATTTATGATTATTTATAATATTTGTACGTCGTATTTTTAATTAAATACAAGAATCACATGAGGTCCGTAAGGGCTGAGATATCTGACCCTCACTGCTGGAGAGTAGTTACCTATAGCTCGTATAGGTAAGGTACCTATAGGTCTCGCACGGGGTTGATCTGTCTGTAGATAGGTTGACAATAAAATAGTAATAATAATTCTTAATATTGTCCCTGAAGTATTTTACTTTTAACAAATTCTCACTAACCCTGTTAGACAGTGGAAATAACGTAAGCGTTTTACCTATTTCTCCTTTGATTTCTTGTTCAAGGTTTAATTTAATATAAATATAAAATAAAAAAAAAGTTAATGTTCCTGTAATTCATAGAGATAAAATAAAAAAAAGTTAGTGTTCCTGTAATTCATAGAGATAAAATAAAAAAAAGTTAGTGTTCCTGTAATCCTCATAGAGATAGGCAGACGAGTGTGGTACACTCCCACGTTTTATTAATTAGGTACGTTTACTTCCCACTATGGAAGCACCTGTGAGCTATATTCCGAGCAGCTAATAGAAGTTTTAACTAGTAATTTTAAGTCATAAAAATCCAATAGCATCAACTTAATGTTTTGAACAATTAACTCGATTGACGCAATGACTTGTGTTCCTCGTCATCAGCCTTCTGTTTTAACAAATCCGAGGCGTCCCGCTATGGGTGTCACAGCTCGTTCGCTCGCTGGTGCTAATTGTGAGCGCCAATGTCTTGTGCGTATGTCTATCTAGTACTCTTGAATAGTGACATTTTTAAATGGATGTAATGTTCGTAGAATTACTTTGAACCCTCAAACTTGTTAAATGTACAAAGAATATTTTCGATGTGATCATAACTGTCAGCCTATTGCAGTTTACACCCTAGGCTTGTCCTAGGGGGCTATCCTCGTAATCTCCACGCTGGGAGTTCGGGTTCGGGATTGCAGAGCACAGCTTCTGGCACTGCCCACGTTGGTGGCACTGCCTGTGGTCAAGGCATTTAGCTGAGCCTTGGCAGTCATAGATCCAACACAAAGCGTACATACATCTATAGGTCTGCATATGCGCGGTGATAGCCTAGTGGCTTCTTATTACATTTCTCACTTCAATAGCCGTAGTGCAAATTGTGGTGCGCGCCGCTCTACCAAGTGTGCGTTTTAAGTTTAAATATCATTCGCTATAACAACTGTGTCTAATAAATGATGAAGTATAAAAGGGCTGACGACAATGTACCAACCTTGTATTTGTGTATGTGTGTATATTACAAGTCATGACAAACATATTAGCAATCATTGTTGAGTGTCGACCAAATGTGGACCCATTAGATAAATAGTACCATTTATCCGTTTGAGAAGTAATTGTCCATTAACGAATCGATCTTAATCGATTGTTCTGAAAACTGCGTCGTTAATTTATTATAGTCGAAATACGCGGGAAACGCGCAGGCCAGTCTGTTATAATTATTAAAAAAAACCATGTATGTGCTACGAAATTGAAGTAATGTAAACTACCTCCAAACTGCAATTTTTCAACTGGCGTTCAGTTATGTAGTTCGGTGTATGTAGTCACTTAGTATCTAATATTTCTTTTCCCATGTTCATAAAATGTCATATATGTGCCCTACGTACCGCACGTTTCTCCGATCTCTCGTTAAACCATTTCTGGTTATAAACTTATAATAAACTATCATAATATATGATGATATTATCATATTACACAGATGCAACATTCAATATTTTTGGTGTAATTTGTGTATACGTTACGCCTAAAGATGGATATGAAAATGAACTTAACGTAAGTAGATTATATCAAATCTGTAAGGTTAGAGATTTTCGACACTCGGGGCTTCCTGCTCGCCCTGGGGAGTAATCTGATATGGTGGTCGGTCAAACTTAAGCTAATGTGCAGTTAAGCCGCCCTAAAATGAAATCATCTATTGCAAATTAATCTTACGCGAAATATAGCCTTTTCTAGAAAATCAACTATTAAGTTTCATTATCTCACTGCCGAATCGGTACACGATCCTAACAGGGTATACCGAGTGGTACACTTAAGAGGGTTTAATTTATCTCGTCCGCGCGCGATGTTACATCTGAATGCGATGAATTATGAACGCCGTCGGCATCTTCGCGGAATCGATGTATCTCCATGCTGCGACCAGTCGGTGCTGTTTTTTGTTAACTCCTTATACTGGTTTATGTAACAGGAATGTAATGTTACGTGTATAGCCCTTCAGTACAGGGCCGGCGATTGGTCGTGTTGGACGTGTGTTTGCGACACACTACGGTTTTTGGTATGTAACAAATTGTATGTATTAGTGTAATATGTTAGATATTATATAGAGTGACGAATGCGGAAGAAGCGCGGTAGCTGTATGAAGGTAGACCTTTTTGGCACTCGGTGCTCTCTGCCTGCCCCGTAAGGGATCTAGTGTGAAAATATAGATGGTATATGTTTTAGTTATTGTTATACCGCCATTCTTCATTGTTCAACATTCTTGTTTGATCGCAGACGTTCGAGAGTGGCTTTAGTCACTTGTGGTAGTCGTTTGCTGCTTTCTTAGTTTGAAAAAATTAACCTTAGATTGGTTGAATTGTATCATAATGTCTGTACTGACTGTTGAAACGATGGGTAGCACGTACACTTTTGTAGCGTCAGCAGTTTACGCTACGCATGCATTTTAAGATATTGCGCGTACAGTGCTCAGCATCAATGGTATCAAATCATTTTATACAAAAAAATTCTATCAATATTTTCTTTTAATAACTTTCTATCAATTACTATCAATACCATTAACCAAAAATCGTATAGGGTTCTGTCTCACCCCATACAGATAGTGTGAGAGATTGGTACGTAGAAGTGCAGGAAAAGTAAACCTTTTTTATGAATTATGTGTTGCAAAATACGATAAATAAAATGTTTATTCATTTGGTGCATACTTTTAATATGAAATAAGAAAAAAAATGGCGATCACACAGTCGCATAGAGATTTATACAGACTTCATCTTTAAAATAAGAACCTAAATATAGTTTTAAATTGAAAATGTAATAAATTGCGCTTTAATTTTACTCTCTGTCGTACCTCCAGTTATTGTAATTTCTCCTGTATTACGTCAGACAGTTTTGTGTTCGTGGTAAGGTTTTTTACAAAATGACGAGCCGACCGGTGCGGTGTTTGAACCTGGAACTGTGGCGAGAGTATACAGAAGCACGAAGTCTGTTTCGCCAAATGAGTTGTTTTTTTTGCACTTGAGATCGCTTTGCGATGCGTTTGAGTCGTGGTAACGGAACGAACAATAATTGTATAATATAATATAATCTGCACATTACAATGTTATCACATTTGAATATTATACGTTTTTATGTTTTATTATCAATATTCCATTTACGGTGATCTTTTATATATGTTTTATATGTACAATATGTTTCTTTTCTGCATGTTAAGGATGTTATTTATGCTGTGACATTCTTTTGGGTCACCTGGTTAGGAAATTTATTCTACTTTGTCGGATTGCAACCTGCAAGCACTGATTTCCAGTGTTTGTTGAATGTTTTTTAAGGAAAACTTTTTAAGTAAACTGAACGTTTACGTTTAAATCAGTTCAAAATCGATTAATAGGAAAGGTGGGCTTTAATATTTTACTTACTATTATTCTATCATTAGTTCTGGTCCTCCGGGGCCAAGGCAGGGAGCATTAGGTTCTCTATTCACAAAGATCTCATGTGGTTCTTGTACATTGATCACACTGTTTGCACGCGCGCCCGTTTCACCAACTTGATTCTCCTGTCAGCCAATATTTGACCTGTGGACTTGACAAAATACTTTCTCGTAAGCGTTAACGCCACACACAAGCTTTCAAATGTACAGAAGTGACGTACGCGAACTAGTGTGATGAAGTGAGGTGTCTTTTTCTTGTGCTTATGTCGTTTCTATACATTTTGAAGTTAGCGCTTGGCGTTAACGCTTAAGGGAAAGTATTCTGTTTAACCCCAAATTTTCGTGAAGATAGACGGACTCGTCACCTCCTTGACATTCATCGATCAATGTTAACATTGAATATTTGCATATTATTTTTAGTACATGCCCAAAGGTCGGAGATCTAAGATTTAAACAGTCTATGTCCCTTTTGTGGGTGCCTTTACTGTGATCAGTGCTTCAGCAAGACGTGACTAATCTAATGAGTAGGATACATTCCATGATACATATATGATATGGCACAAAATATATCTTCAAGACAATTCAATGATTCAAGCTTATCGTGAAACAATAAATAGTACAAATATTTTTGCTGTTCTTCTATAAATGATATATCAAAATGATATATCATTTTGCATTTCCAAAAATGTGTTTTTTTATTGTATTGCGTAAATTTAATTAAGTTTCAGACTTCCGGACGTCTAAGTCCAGTCTCGCCAAGTCCAAGGAGAAGGTGTCCGCTGACGGTGCCGAGGAGAAGCTGCTGGCCAAGGAGGCCGAAGCGAAGATCACCACGCGGGTGGACATGGCCGACGCCAAGTATGTGGTCGGCGACCACCGCAACGGCGACGCTAAAATCGAGCTGGACGCTAATAAACGTGTAAGTTGCTCTCCGGGATTGTTTCTTTCTTTGTCTTTGAGCGAAGAGGTTGTCCCGATTGGGTGCGTCTTCTGTCCCTCACCTCGAACGGAACTGTAGGCTTGTTAGTGTGAGCTAGTATTCTTAGTACGAGTTAGTTTTTTTTTTTTATTTGGTTCACAAATTGAATGTAACACTATTTAACAAAATTACATATTATAACATTTATAACATACAGTGTTCATTCTAAAAACAGTGAACACGCCAAACAAATGTTTTGAAACATTTGTTTTGAACAAATGAAAAAAAATTGTTGGAACATAATTGGTGTATTAGTCCAATTGGTTTGTGCAAGTGCAGTTAGTGCTTTTACTATTGGAAGGTCGTTATACAACAATGGCGTTGATGTGGTGGACAGCAGTTCGCGGGGCTGACGAAGGAGGAGCTGATGCGCTACGCCGACGACCCGTTCTGGGTGCGCCTGCGCTGGTTCATGTTCGTGCTGTTCTGGGCGCTGTGGCTCTGCATGCTGGGCGGCGCCGTGGCCATCATCGTGCGCGCGCCCGCGTGCGCCGCGCCGCCGCCGCGCGCCTGGTCAGTGACACGTACTGCGTTGTGACGTCACAGCGCATGCCGCACGCATCGGTGCCCCAATATACATTTGAGGATTATATTTACGCCCAATTGCAATATTGTGTTTGCGTTTCACACTATTATTGCATATATTGAAATAAATGAAAATTTAACTTTATTTATTAGGTCCAATTATATTTACCTATATTGAATAAAATGAGGCAGTTACTCGCTAGCATTTTGCGAAATCTGAAAATTTTTAATAATCAAAGACAATGCTGTAATAGAACCTATTGTTCAATACAAGGTATGAGAAGGGTCCCCTGGTGGAGGTTCCGTCGGAGGAGAGCATGAGCGCGGTGGAGGAGCAGCTGCCGTTCCTGGAGAGCTCGAAGGTGGCGGGCATCGTCGGCTACCGGTGCGACGCCGCGGACGCCTACACGGTTCTGGATGACCCCAGCTGCATCGAGAAGTTCAGCGAGTTCGTGACCGAAGCCAAGAAGTATGGTATAAAGTGAGTAGATATACGATTCTAATCCAAAATGCATCATGGCTTGATATTGGAATACACTATTGTCGTTATAATGTCGTCATGATTACGAACAATGCCAAATATGTAGTTAGAAAAAGTAGTATATCGAATTGGACTCTTTAATATTTTATTTTTTGTATTTTGACCTTTCGTCTGTCTATGTATGTATTTTGATTCTGTTTAGTACATCATTATCGAAGACAAGGGCGATACTAAAATAAATGGTTTTTCGTTTTTATTCGAATTGTCATAAATGTACTAAAAATACCATACTACGTACTCAGAGCCGCGTGGAAACTGTCAAGCGACAGTTAGCCAGCATCGTCGTCTACGGTCTCAACCTTTCTAAGACTGGGAAGTGTTGCTCAGTGGAGGTACAAAGCGTTACATTGGGTGGCGTACACTGACGAAGCACTCGGTGGCAGGGTGGTGGTGGACCTGACGGCCAACTTCGTGTCGGCGACGCACACGTGGTTCGAGCTGAGCGCCAACCGCTCGGCGCCGTACGCGGACTACTTCACGTGGGCGCCGCCCGCCGGCTACGACGACGCGCGCCCCACGCCGCCCAACAACTGGGTGAGCGTCACGCTCCTACTGATTGGTTCATGGCCGTTGATTATTTGATCCAATGTCATTTTGAAGGTTTAGAGCTGTTCGGTCTTGACCCTCGTAAGAGAACTTCGGACGAGACATTTTGATGGACTGTTATCATTGTTACGTGTTGTTTCCAATTGCAATTGACATATTCAGACTATTGGCATAAGGTGGCTTTTTATTAATAATAAATGATAACTAAATTATATTAATAAATAAATATACTATTATACATTGGATCATTCAGGTGTCCACGCTGAACACCCCGGCGTGGAGCTGGAGCGACGTGCGCAAGGAGTTCTACCTGCACCAGCTCAGGGAGGACCAGCCGGACCTCAACATGAACAACTCGGCCGTCGTGAGGGAGTTCGACGCCGTGCTGAAGAAGTGGATGGCTGCCGGCGCCGACGGCGTGCGGTGCGTGCGCAGCGGCCGACCAGGCGGTCACCCTCACTTGTATATTTCACCCTAAAACATTGTCTCTTTCTGTCTTTAGGCTACATCACGCCAGAATGCTTCTAGTGAACACCAGCCGACCCAATGAGAAGTCTAGTTCAGATAGCAGTGCGATTCCGGCCGATCACACTCAGTACGCGTACTGGAAACACGAGCACACCACCGACCAGCCGGGGCTGGACGGGCTCCTGGCGCACTGGGCGCATCTCGTGGACACTAGCAGCAGCGCCCCTGGCACCAGTTAGTTCATATGCACTTTAAGTCTATTCTGTTGCTCAACTCTGTCTTTTGGTGGCCGAGCGAGGACGTCTCTGGAGGACATCACTGGTCTCGAACCAAGTAACGGATTCCTCGCCATTTGTAAATGTGATTTTATATCACTTAAACTTATTTTTATATAACCCATGGGTCGGTACAAGCGAGGCTACTCTGTGCGATGTGTTAATGTGCGGTGGCGTGGTGTGCGCAGACGCGACGGTGTTCACGCTGGCGGAGGCGGCGGCGGCACGGCCGCGGCGGCGGCTGGTCGCGCTGCGCCCGCCCGCCCTGGCGCCGCTGCGGCTGGGCGCCGCGCCGCCCGCCCTCGCGCCCGCCGCCGCCGCTGACTTCCTCAACAACAACCTCGCCGACTGGCCCGCGCTGCAGGTGGCAACCGTTTACATTTATTGCGCACTCATTGTTCCAGCGCACATACGAACCCTCTTTCACAGGCCAGCTTTCTCCCTCTGTCATAACAATAAAAATTAGCAGACATTAACTGGCCTATGGTTCAGTAGTTAGTAATTCCTTATTTGTGCACAGAGTAATGTTTTGGAATCGATTGCTTGAGCTGAAAAATTGTCTGTAGTGCACAATAACAATAACCAACAGTCAGCTCGTGTACAAAAGTTACTGTCTGAAAACTACAATCCAGAAAATAAAAGAATCTCATTATTGTTTCAATGAAATCTTATATCAACTATCGCGTTTTCAAAGCATTCTCGGTTGAACCTTTTCATATACTTTTAAGAACAAAGTAGTTACCAGATTCGTTTGTGTCGGACAGCTGACAAACGACGGCGAGGAGGACGTGGAGCTGGCGGCGTGGGCGCTGCTGCTGCCGGCCGCGCCGCTGCTGCGCGCCGCACAGCTGCGCCGCGCGGCCGCCGTAAGTGCGACGCACGCTCTCTGGCAAATAGAACCGGTTCGGTTGCCGTGTTCATTGATACTGGAGAATGCTCCAGAGCACACCTATGGAGTTTCTTTCGCCCCTCCACCACCATGACGAGGCATTCTCTGAAGCGGTGGTAGTATCATTTTGACGTACGAAAAGTGTTCTAATGAACCAATTTTGAATAAATTACCAGGGTAGGGTGATTTATTTTTTAGAATGTCCATTGCATTTTGGGTCACAGTATAAGCCAAACTGTGAGTTACAATACAGTAGAATTGTGGCAAGTCATATATTATGTGACCTATTAAATTATATATAGTCAATCCAGTGAACGTGTTTATATCTTATATAACTCGATGCCACTGTGTTATAATAATGTTATGTTCGCATTTGTTTCCAGAATGAAACGTTCGGCCCGCTGGTGGCGATCCGTAGCGACGAGAGCGTGGAGCACGGCCAGTACCACATCGCCGCCGTGCCCGCGCTCAACTCCACCGACAAGCTGCTGGCCTGCGCCAGGTGCGTAACGCATTGCCTCAGTCGGAACACGACTTATTGTCAATCGTATAGCTGTTTTATTGTTCAAGACATTATATCTCGTCATTTGTCAGCATTTAATATTGATACTGATAACATGGTTCAGCTTCGATTCGTTTTAATAAATTTGAACCTAAGCATAAAGCGTATTTCGCTCCTCTGCGCTTCTTCTCGGTCCGCTGGACGCGTGCCGCGTGCAGTAGGTGATTGTGTGCACTCCGCTTTTACCTTCGTAATGTGGACGTAACGAGCGGTGAGTAAGATGTTAGTGTGTGGCGCAGGTGGAAGGCCGGGCACATGGGCTACGTGGGCGTGTACAACCCGCACGCGGAGGAGCACCGCGCGACGCTAGCGCCGGCCGCCGCGCGCGCCGCGCTGCCCGCCGCGCTCGCCGTGCACCGCGCGCCGCCCGCCTCGCCGTGCGTGCACACACACACGCACGCACACACACACACGCACACACACGCACACACACGCACACACGCACACACACACACACGCGCACACACACACACACCCGCACGCACGCGCGCGCG
>DWEJ01000763.1:0-15055 GCA_018245835.1 Mysoria sejanus stolli
TCGACCCGGGAATCGAACCCAGGACCTCCCGATCTGCAGTCGCACTTGCAACCACACGACCAACGAGGCAGACCAACGCAACCAACGAAAAGATTCAAAATTTTCACTATATTGTATTATACAAAGCAGTTCTTGGTATAATTTGGATCTCTGTCATAAATGAATGTCTGTATGATATCTGTAGTAAATATGTGTTTGATACACTTAATGTATGAAACACATACTCGTCGTATTTACTCACGAAGGCGACTTTACTTTGTTGTCGAAAGAATACAAAAGGGAATACTTATAACTCTCTCTAAAGCACGCAAATGGCGCATTTTTTCTAAGTTCTTATTTAAAAAGTTCACGATTAGATGTACATGGTAATTCGTTACATCATTTTAACCCATTAAAAAATTAACCGAAAAAAAATATCTTTTCTTATTTTATATTTATAAATATATTCGCTTTAACTCCATTGAAAATTCCCACTAAATCATACCTTTAATTACAGTATGGACTGATATTTTTGTTAACAATATGACAAGCTTAGCTAAACCTGAATGTCAAAATGCATGGTACAATCAAATCACTTACAGAACAAAGAAATACATGTCGAGATCTAATTGAGAGAGTAATTCGTTATTGAGACTTTATCTACCAGCCTCCATAATGTTTAGACTGGTATTTCTGATCGTAGATAATTTACAATTAAAGTTGAGAAATAGCAACGGCGATAGCATTCTGATACGAGATATTACATCCTAGTAGTCGTGAGTCGTAAAACGTACCAGTAAAAGCAATGGTATTAAAAGTACTGATTGCCTCTTATATTTGCTAACCGATAAAATATGTACTAATTCTCATGTACAATTTTATTAGTCTACGATACTTCCATCGCTGACTGACTGATTAATCAACACACAGACTTTATATACTAAGCTCCAATGTAGATCGAAGTGGCGCAGATCCGGTACAAAGGAGTCTGGAAAGTTTGCACGTGATCGGAAAATATGCGAAAATTTATACACACACTCTTGGAAATAAGTTGTAAATATTTTATCATTTACACCTTGTGAACCGTTGTGATATTTACAGGCAGTGTACAGTTCACACTACCAAATTCTGGCTTACCGTGCTTTTGGTACATTGCAAGTGATTTTTGGCGGATGATGTGCGCGTGAAACTCAATTAACAATTGCGTAAGCCATTATAACCAATAAAATAATGACGGAACAGCGAAATGTCGCAATGAGAAGGAAACGGGTGTTAAGTCTGATCCGGCATCGCGGAGGTCGTTCGCTGGATAATGCGCCAGTGTAGCCGGATCGTGTCGAGTAACGATTTAGGCGGGTCTACCCTCAGGGCAGCTGTGATTCAGAGGAAAGCCATCACTACCGTTCACGAAATACGGGCTTATTAAGCATTTCAAGGTAATGTAGCCTTTGACCGTTTCCGTCAAGATTTAAACTTGATAAACCTCGATCGGAACCTACGAATAAGACCTAAAGACCTAAACCTAAGAACTAGAATTGAAACATTAAAGATTATTGTAAATCTATTGCGGATTAACCTATTGTATTCATTTGTGTTATTTTTTTATTATTACAAAAACACCTGTTTACATAATTATAATTCCAAAATTTCTATTAGGGGGTGATTAGGGATCGATACTGATGCCAAATATGCAATCAGTAAAATTTTTGTCTGTCAGTCTGTCTGTCTGTCTGTCTGTATATTCCTTAAGGAAACAAAAACTACTCAACTATTTTTCAGACTCCTGAACTAGTTATTGTATACTTTTCATCACGCTACAATCAATAGGAGCAGAGCAGTGAAGGGTAATGTTGGGAAAACGGGAGAGATTACCCCATATTTTAAGCTTCCGTTGCGTATGCAACCCAGCTACACAGAAATCATGTAGGACGTAAATGTTCTCCTTAAAATTATATATAAAATATACCACGACAGCATATGTCTATATTTTAATTACCGGCGCGGAGCCGGGGCGGACCGCTAGTTAGATAATAAAATGACAATTTAAACAACAGCATGACATAATTTGTGAGTGTTGAAGTAACAATATTCACTGCGTCCTGTATCATGTACTGCATTGACCCTGTACTGTCGTTTATATATCACTTTCTAAACCTATCTAAAGTTAATTTTGGCCGATTGCCACGACATATCTCGTATCTGTGCTGACAAAGTTTTAGCTGCGTGTCGGTACACAATTATAATTACACAGCATTATAATAATTACACTTAATAGCAAAACAAGCATTCTTATATCGAAACGTGTAAAAGGATAAACAATAAAACATGTGGCAATTCTCACTATTTATTATTTAGTAATAAATATTTACATTTGTATTTATTTACATAGCTATTCACAATAAAACAACATTTGCAACAAAACTACGGAATAAAAAAATACAATAGCGAAATTATAACTGTCGTACCCTTAGTTTTAATAGTTCAATTATTATAATTCATAATGCAATTTGAACTCAAACAAAAATTTTGACAAAATAATACAAACTCCAAGGGTTTATGGCTAGAAATTAAAAATATGATAATAGGGTAACCTTCAAAAATGGAATATTTAAGTTTTCGCTATTGATACAATAATTTACTACAAAATTAAATAACTATCTTATATTATTCTACAATACAAAAATTACTAGACAATTGTAGAATAACATACGATAAGAACAAACGGTATATAAACTAAAAAGGCAGGAGGTGTTCAGCGGAAACAATTTTGTTGCTGGTTTTAGCAAATTTTGAAATAAAACACAACCTTGTCATGTTTAAATGCGAACCAAGGTAATGTCAAATGTGGCCCAATACTCAGTGCCTCCACTACCTTAACGGTCATGGAATTAGATAGCAGGATACATGCGGGTGTAATTCAACCTGTACATATTTACAAAGGCTCTAATTTGTTTGCATAGGGAAGAAGTAAAACTACAAAAAAGGTATATATAAAAAAGAATTTCGTACACAACAAGGAAAAAGAAAATGAAAAGGAAAAATGAGTTAAAAAAGTGGACAATGTTAATAAAAATAGAATTGAAATTTTAGATTTACGTCACAGAGACGTTATTGAAATAACGTCAAGTAAAGGGGTTTATACGAACCAGAACTTCATAGCAATATATATTTTTCTAAGAGGAGCCGGTGGGTTTTGAAAGATATTAAGTATGAGAGAATTAGAAGGGAAAATTATCAATTGGCATGACTAGGCCAATACAAGAAATAATAGCAATAGCATGAAAGGGATTCCCACAATCTAAATCCACAGCCGCGTATTTGTGCTAAGTATATGACTAGAGTAATCTACCGACCGTAGTTACCTTGGGAGCCGGGAGGCTGGAAGCCGTACCCGGAAGCGCCCACGACAACTCCGCTGGTTTGAGACGGGTCTCCGGGGGGTGATGGAGGGAACACCACGGGACCTGCCAAGAAAGAAATATACTCGTATAAATATAAGCAAGTCATATTATTTTAGCTATGTTAAAAAAATATATTTGGAACGTTGGTACAGAAATATAGGATCTCAGAATCGTTTACTGTAACATACAACCGTTAAATAAATGTAGTATAAAAAAATGTAATGTATACGAATACGTATTATTTATAAAAATATTGTTTTTTATAAAAATAATCAATTTTCCAATTTCATTATAAAAATTTCAATGTTGTATAAAAAATGTTTTATACAAATTTATACTAGCTTCAGAGACATACGAGTTTTGTTTCTTCAATCCATTACATTATTATTAAAATTTGTTTGCGGAAAATTTAAAACCCATAAAACCATGTGCTATTTTAAATGTAGTCATTTTGTATTTAACTGTGCTTATTTCAAAAATAACTGTTAAATTTATAATCGTTTTAAAAACCATTACGCAATTCGTTTTCGCGTATTAAAGCCCTATTATTTTACCGTACTCTATTTATTTTTACTATTAGAATTGTAAAAATAATTAATTCAATATAAATTAGTATTAAATTATATCTATAAGTCGGCAAATGTAACATTTTATTTTTATGCTTGTCATTTTTGATAAAATCATACACACTAGATGCTATTGACCGTTTATGAATATAAAGTAATGACATTATACTTAACGGATGTCACTTTCTCTGTATATTTACGAGCTTAACGAATCTTCGCAATTGCATATAAAATTTTATAAAATGTGTCAAACTTTCTCATTACATAAACCAGTAAGGATGTAATCGGAAGTAACACTGATTTAGTATATATTTAACCAACTTATTATGAGTTTGTTGAAACCGTTAAATGTTACGTGCAATACGAGATCTTTATGTGTGTTGATAGAGATACTTTCATGTGTATTTATGATATACATATTATTATTGTAAATCAATTTATTCAATTACATTATAAAGTGTAAAGTTACATTATAAAGTTACATTACATTATAAAGAGTTACATTATAAAGTGTAAAGTCGTTAAATTATAAAGTGTGAAGTCGTTACATTATAAAGTGTAAAATAAAAGACTACATCACCTAATGGATATCTTAAAAATAAACATGCATTAAAAGTTACTAACAAAAACTTGCAATCTCTGAGGATCAAAATAGCACCCCGTGTGTATTCAAGGTGCTCCTAGCCAACGCAAGCAAGGCAACTTAGAGGCAGAAATAGGAGCGGCGGTGTCGGCAACAAAGTGTACCTACCTACAAATGTGGTCATAATAAATATTGCCACGAAAATTCATGACACACAATCTATATTATTGATAATTAAAATCATATTAGCCATATATTGTTTATAATATACGCCTCGCAATTTTACGTCTTTATTAACTTTATTACCGTGTATGGATCTGGTGTTTTCATTCGAACATATCCATGTAGGTATCTGAGACAATGGGTTTACTTATAAACTATCAAGAAATATGTGACATTTTGTTGCAAAGCAATGCCGCTAACTTTGCATGTCCGTAGAAGGCGCCCGAGAAGGTCGGTTAACGACTGTTCTTCATGTTTATAAAGTACAGCTCGATCTATGTATACGCACAAACTTGTTATAACGTGTGGTCACGTGCTATTTCTTTGTTGTGACCACTTCCATTGCCTCATGCGACTAAAGGGCCTGTGGTTTTTATTCAAATATACACGAATGTGTTACAAGGTGCAGAGATGTTGCCATTATTAGTGCTGACCACGTGCTGCGTTCTTTCACAAGATAGAGTAGATTGACAGTCCTGATAGATAAATACATTCCGTACGTGAGGGGAGGCATAAGCGACTCCTTGCAATGAATGAGAACTATTGCTAATACGAAATTAAACTTATATTAATATTAAAAATTATTAAAATATTAATAATTATTATATTCTTATTAAAAAGGTTTATTTATTAATAAATGTTATTAATAAATCTGTTTCTCACAATTAAAATGGACAACATTGTTTGGCCAATATAAAACAACTGTTATTGATGGCAATTAAAACAACAATGATCCGTTCAAGATAACACCGCAGCACTTATTATTACTGCGCGTCTAGGAATCAGAAACCTCCAGAAATTTACGTACATGTATGAAGAAAGTATTGATTGTAGCATGCACACTGTAAGATTACACATATTTTTCAGTGACCGCCCTGGCTTAATTACATAATAACAATCTATTTCTTAAATAAAGTTATTTAATTGAAACAATTTGTATAGATATCAGTCTGAAGAGTGTGCGTGCTGTTTCAATTATATAATGGCCGCAAGTATTTCAATACTCAGGAGCAAGCGAGTCTGTTAAGTGCTTTATCAAGTAGACTAATCTGAGTGTTACTGCACGAAATGCACTCATACTAAGGTGTACTTAGTAATGTTATTAATAGTCCTTTTCCGCTAGTATCGTTGCTAATTCATATTAACTAATGGCTCTGTTTATTTTAATTCAAATAACGCGAATCAGTTAACTGCCTATAAGCGGGAATGCCGATCAAGAGGTCCCCGGTTCGAATCCCGAGTCGGCTGAAGCTGGAGTTTACTAAATTGAAATTTGTAATACATTGTAGTTTGGAATTTTGCTAGGTGTATGACAGTAGGTTCTATAGTGGGACGTAAACGTAACTGGTAAACTGTGGGAGTGTTTTACACACCTCTGCCTTTCTTATTGATGATTACAGGCGTGATGTTACGTTCATGTTCCTAATACTTATATACTCATACTGCGCTTTTCGGTATCAGTTTCAGATGACCGGGAAGACTAGCTCTTTTGTTTTATTATAAACCACTACTTTCGAGACCTTGTTAACAACGACAACGTGATTGCCTCGCTGGTTCATAAAAGTGACTTATTACGTATCACAAATTTCCTCCAACGGCCTTCAATTATTGTAATTACAGTTGAACGTCAAACAGCTCAGTCGCAACCGAATATCGCTCTAATACCAAATAAGATGTTACGTGCGATGTAATTAAACGATAAGTAAACTAATTGAAGTACAAATTGCATTGACATTCTAGGATATTGAAATCGTTACGATACAACGCGATAGTGTATGCGTACACATTTATGGGCTCGATATTTATTGATTAAAATTGTGCAATGGAAATTGTTACAAGCGTTACAAGTACAACCTGCTAAAATTAATCAGAACTCGATTGGCGATAGTAATTATTTTTACATCGTCAGTCCAGGTCTCTTACATGATAGGTAGAAAGCACCAGGTGCTTACAGACTTGCCAAGCTCGATTAGATTCATTGCCATTGTTTAATTTTACATTCATTATCATAAGACGAAAATTAGGATTCTAACAACGGAGTGTTCTAAGGAACAATTTAAGAAAAAACAAAAAGGTCCAGAAAACAATGTTAGATATATTACACTTGTCAAGCAAATGAAAATTTGTCGAGAAACAATAAATTACTAATAGCAAACCAACCATTATACAGCAATGTATTATCTTTTACAGCAATATACATCTATAAGAGAATTGTCTGTACGTTCAACCAGGATAGATAGAACAATGTTGCCAATGGGTTAATAGGTCGCAATGACTAACGCTCTGATAATCAAACAATACCTATATTTACAGGTAAAATATCGTCTATATAAAATTATCGAATGGACTGGACAAAATATCCGCATTTCGAAATAATAACGCTTCTACCAACTGTCACACAACACGAGAAGTAAAAGGGTATTGTATACAATGATACAGCGTGAGACAGCGTTCCCTAAACCGTTTTTAATCAATAGGCCGCTTTAAACATTTTTTCCTATGCTCTTACAAATTATATATAAAAAAAATTGTCCAAATCGCTATCAATAATTGGTTAATTGGTTGACATAAAATGTAAAGAACCGCAATATTATGTATTGTATTCCGATTATTTCTATATTCCGTTTATTATCTAACATCTCCCTACCTTTTTCATAATGAGGTGCATAGAGTCAAAAATGCTAGAACATTGGCACGTTGAAACAAGCTGGTTCGAAAATAATTTGTATTAATACAACAAACTACAAATATCCCAACCAGTTATTGGCATACAATTATTAATATATAGTGTTGTTATATGCTTGGTAATGAAGTTAATTATTAGTAAGTAAGTTAAAGACTGCCACTCTATCGCATTAGGGAATGCCCTGTAAAGATAGCTGTGAAGTTAATAATAAATAAATAAATAAAAAAATAAATAAAATATCAAGTTACTGTATTTTGCTGCACAGAGATGTTTTTTTAAATATTGGTACGGCATGAATATATGAAAAATGGTTTGACGCAAAAATTAAAAATTCATTGAAAAGAAATTTTAAGTGCACAGAAAGTCGATTGGGCTATCGCCATGAGATTGTTAAGGCCATAGTCTACCACGCTGGCCAAGTGCGGGTTGCCAGACTTCACACACGTTAGAGAACATTTTTTTTTGAGGACTCAAGGTGTGCAGATTTCCTCACGATGTTTTCCTTCACCGTAATAGCAAGTAATATTGAAACTTAAAACGCATATTTTTTAACAGGTGCGCGCCAGGGATTTGAACCCGGTCCTTCGGAGTGAGAGGTCGAATTTCAAACTACTAGGCTATCATCGGTCGTCGATTGGGCATCGTTTTTTTTTTTAAATTTAAGTCAATTGGGCATTGTTTATATTTTTTTTTATTTAGAATGAAATCAATCATGCATCACACTTCTCCGTTCTTTTGGTCGTTCATCAATTCCACAATTCACTTCATAAACCATTCATTTATGTGTTTATGAATCCATTTATTTAATCATTCGTTCACTTCGGATATTTAAGTGATCATTCTCATCGCAACATGACACTGTCATGTCTTGGGTGACATCTTGACGTCACATGATTAGCCCATTTACCGAGACATGCACTGACCAGACCTAGTGTCTGATTGCGTTATTGAATATTCAAAGCGGTAAATTAATTGATGAAACACAACCGATTCAGCTCATTAAGTTAACGGGTTCATGTTGAGTGAAAATCTTGCGCAGTAACACGTCTATTTAAGTTTTATATTGTATTTTTGTTACAACAAATTTGATATCGTTCGTATATGAAAATGTAATACTTTCTTAATTTACTATAATTCCATTGGGTTTTAGAAACCAACCCCTTTATACCTTTTTCAAGGAGCGTATGCAAAAAGTAAGACGTATGTTTTGCTCTCCCAATTCCATTACTATTTATTGTAACTTTAATTTATCAATATATGGCTCTTCCACTCTGACAATCCCTCCCTTGCTTGGCGTGAAAAGCAAATATGCTTGCTACTACTCAAAGTCTAATTTCGTTCTAATTCAATCTATTTAGGCGCTAAATTTTGTTAAGCGCAACTTGCAAGTGCGCAGATTGCGCTGAAGCCTTAGCAATTTTAGTATTGAATTATATATTAAAAATAAAAGAACTTATATGAACGAATACACGTTTTCAATGTCCATGTAGTACAAAAGCACTATCACAATTCAATTCTCAAATAAGTAAAGAATAATTACAAATCTATAAGAAAATTTATTAAGTCAGTATTTTAAATCATTTTGATTCTCTTTGTCCTTCGTATCAATCTCTCTTTATAAGATAGCTAATAAAGTTCTGTTATAAATAAATATTAAGAAAATAGGTTTGAATATAAACATGGTTTGTGTGTAAGATACGCTCCACGGGTTGACCAGTCTACGGCATGTTCTGGAGGAAAATCTGGAGACACGCCAGTACAAACCCCAAATTGATTACCCCACGGTACACCTCGCGTCGATGTCTAGGTCTACTTGAACATACCATATATCATATGTAGTTTCGTAATCGTTTAACATATACATAGATTATAACAAATGCACATGATGTGGCTAACGATGTTAAAAGAAATTGTTTGTTCATCTTGACATCTCTTCAGACATTTTTAATTGTTTTAGCTTCTATTACATATTTATCGTCTATTTCATCATTAGTTGATAAAAGTTAAGGACTTCCTAGACAGGTTAGCCATCGGCGTCCTGTGAATGATAGCTTATTTCGCAAAATAAATATTTACTGATAGCAGCTCTCGATTCCGGAAGTACCGTTTTCTGCATGAGAGCAAACTGCACACAAGGTGTCTCATATAGATTGCTGGATATTTTAAAAATAGGTTTAGTGAGAGTAACATAACAAGTAAATATAAATATTAACATATTAATCAAAAAGTCATGGTTTTCATGAATACTTTACATCATTGACTGTTGTACACGAGTCTTCCCTCAAGAGGTAAAAAATTAAGGCCTCAGGATATATTCTTTCAACTTTACAGAGAGCGATAATTTATCTTTTAATCCAACATTTGAGCACAGAGACGCTCGTCGGAGTTTGAATCCAGGAACACTGGCGAAAGACTGGAGCGACCACTAAACTGTCACAGCTGAGACATCCACGAAAATACAATTTAATAAAATTTATAATTTTCTTGACGATCGCAAAATTGGAACTGCCCACGTACTCGTACATATATAATCGGATGGATGAATATGCGAGACGGTCGGCCTTTGAGATTATCTACATGGACATGTTCATCAGAAAATCAGAAACCCAATCTCACATCCCAATGGATACCCGCTAGAAGCCAAGCAACATTGCCTCTTCGACCGTGTACTGTGAGAATTATGTACATTGTATTTGTATATATGTCTGATGGACAATTCTGTAATATATACATATTTATTTTCTTAACAGTATGTTAATTATGTAAGCAAACTGAGAAGTTTAGAATCTTCGAAAATCACAAAATTATGTCATTACTTTATCATTTTTTTAACATTTTTTATCATTTAAACACGATTTAAATATATGTTTATTTAATTCTATGCCCATTTGCATAAAGTAATATCGCGGTAAAGAAATCAACTACATTTATTTTACTCGTTTACTCTGGCTCGCTTTACCTCTTGGATGTTATTAACATTTTTAATGGAAAAGTCTTAGCTGTTCGATTTGGGAATCTACATTTACACGCGCGATAGGAACGTCCGCTGAATCTGTAAAACAGTAAATAAACCGATGCTCTTCCACACAGAATAATTATTTGTTTGATTTATAGCTCATTAACCTACCGCTTATCTGATAGAAAGAGCAGATGCGTCCTAAGACTATACATGGTTAAAGAACCCTCATAAAAATCTGAAACAAATCGTCTTTGCTCTGTAGACTGTCTCGTTAGTTTAGAGATTATAAGCACGACTGAGTACGATCCCAGTAGTGGGCAAAGTATTCGTGTGTTTTTAGATTTTAAAACCAGTAGGATCTTGTAGTCAGGATTTGTGTAAGACACAAGTGTGATGTAGGTTTTGTAACTATTCATCCAAAAAAAGGCAAAATGTGTGGTTACCCTAAATACTAAATTGGCACCCCCCAGTAAATGTACTATACGACCTTTATTAGGTTCGCAGCACAAAATATCATGCTGTTGCTTGAAGTAAAACATTGTGATCAACCTGTCTCAAACAGCAAAGATTTTTTCTTAGTGTAATGTATGCAAGCTACACTTGGGTAACGTTACAAATTAAGGCCTTAACCAAGCTCGAATTATAACAGCGATGCTCGTGTTATTATAAGTTTTATACTATTTATGATAACATTTGTATATGTTAAGAACGTAACTTCACGCTTGTAATCCCCGAAGAGGTAGACAGAGGAATGCAGAACATTCCCACGTTTCACCGGTTAGGTTTACATCCCACTATGGAATAGGTGGTAAGCCTATTGCCATGCATCGGGCAAATATTCAGACTCCGATCCACTACTAGAATTTTAATTTAGATTTTCGAGAAAATTTCTAAATAAGAAAAATTCTTCTGTAGTGTTCGACCCGGGAATCGAACCCGGGACCTCCCGATCGGCAGTCGCAACCAACATGACCAACGAGGCAGTCAAGAAGAACGTAATTCAAATTTAAGAACGAAATTTAAATTCTATTATTCATTATAAGGTATACATACACTCAATCAAGGTCATATTTTAGTCGTGTACTTCGGTACCTATAAAGATTAGAAATTTTGACATATGGTGTCCTCTGCCTACCTCGTGAGGGACCTGGCGTGATTATATTATAATAATATAACTGGTTGTATGGCAATAGGCTCGCTCGCTACTCCATTGAGACAGAGCATAGTTAACGTTTCACCAGTTAACGTGTGCGTACTGCATGTCTCTGCCTTAGCGAGGAGAAACAGACATGATTTTAAGTGATATTCATAGTAGCACTTTCGATAATAACAAGAGATATTAGTATGTATTATATAGCAGCAGACTATAAAGCGATATAATTAGGCATAGTTTGCCGCCAACGCTGACGGGAGCCGTTTGGACCACCGTAGCGGAAAATAGCTATGCGCCTGTATTTTCACACCGCATCGCCATTCGTATCAGTCTAGGCGGTCCCCCCGATCGATATGTACTTAACCGCTTCATGAATTAACTGGAAATTGTAACAAGTTTTATAGATTGGAAGGCGAGATGTGAAGGTGTATACATTCATTATTTAACCGATCCATCCGCTTATAACTCGTAGGAGATTCGAAGACAATTATGTCTATTAAAAATGTTGAGCTTGTACGTAAATTAGCTTACGTAACGTCAGCTTTCAGATCAGCTTTCAGAATGTGAGAGGTTAAGGACATAGCTAAGCTACCAATAACAGTATAGATTAAAATCTTTATTTTAAATAACCAAGAAATATAATCCCAGTAGGTACTCTGCAATCCCAACCCCCATGCCGAGCGTGGGCATTATGGGCGTAACGCTTCAGAAGCGGCCTTTGCCCAGCATTAGAGCACAATATGCTGATGATGAAAAAATATTAAACAGTGGATTACCTTGTTTATCATATTTATCATCACTTTAGCGTTCACTGGATAATTCTCAGTTGTCTCGAAAATATGTCCAAGGTTATATGTTACATATAAATATGTTCAAAAAAGTTTCCATTTTTAAGCTATATGAGGTCATTACTCAAGTCAACACGGAATATTATTAAATGAGTGATTAAAAAAAAAATTGGAAACATATATGTGGAGCATTTCAACAAATTTTTACATCTGTTTTGAGTTTAGTCTTGATACAGATTTCGTTGAATATTCGAGATTATCTATCAATGTTAATTCGGGTGTACATATGTAACGTTAAAAGTAGTTAACATTTCAAGACGGACTTCAGACGTCTCCGAAGCAGGTCATATGTCAAGAGAATGTGTCACAATCGCCACGGACCCTCTTCAGCACGGCTAAGTATAATTCATCTCCAAAGCTGTCAACAATTCCGCTTGCACACTGGAGACACCGCTGAATTACATAAGGAAATAGTCGCTCATTTAGTACAATTACAAATTATTTCCTCATTACAAAATATATTTTGTAGGTATTTACCTAATCTCTTCATATGCATTATATATTGTTGTGCCTATCATTATAAAGAGGCGAGTATATTAATCTATGTATTTATTACTATTAAGTATGTACATACATATACAGTCACGCCAAGTCTCTTATAGGTTAGGTAGAGTACACCGATTACCAAATGACTCTATGTTTGGAGACTTCATGAGCTTCTTCATTTGTCCCTCCCAGTAGTGCCGACCCAGGATTTGAACCCAGGACCTGCTGATCGACAGTCGCGCTTGCAACCAACACGACTAGTATTCATTATTACTTAATAAATTATAATAGTACAAAAGAAATTGTTTAAGCATTCAACTAAAAACAATCAAAACCCAGCGAGGTCCTTTGTGTCTAATTCAGTTTAGTTAGCAACGCTCGGCTTAGTTTTGTTGATTTTACGTTGCCCATTAGTTCTAATGGCATTTTCATTCAAAGAGAAAGGCTTTAAAATTGAATTAGGCCGAGTAAAATGGGATACAGAGGAGAATGTGTTGCAACCGGGACGAGCTAAATAGATTTGGTGGCCGTATTGATCTGCTCTATTCGTGGCCCAGACGACTGAAAAGTTGACTCCGTTTTTGGACTGTTCCATTCTTGCATGATGGAGGCAGACATTTTTTTGTGTTTCTATTGAGCAATAATGACGTTTGGAGACACTTTATTTACATTAAAAATTTATACGACAACCTACTTCTAGCTATTGTTCCGTTCGTAAACTTCGTCGCCTTGGAGTTCTCAAATCAAAGATCTCTTAAATTGTGTTAATTTGGTTTTCAAGTAACTATCCGAGAATGTTATAGGTATAAGTACGGCCAAGGTAATATCAATATTATGTACCTATTAATAAATATATGGCTGCAATTTTAGCATTTCAGTGTCGCGCGCAGGTCTGTAACACTATTGCGAAAGGCGTAGAACACACTTCACCATACTAGTCCAGTGCATTTGTATACACAAAGATATCATCATCATCGTAGTCAATTTATCTTAGTCCACTGCTGGACATAGGCTTTCCCCGCGTTCTGTTTGCCGCATCTAACATCTGCCTGCAGTCTATGTAACGTAATTGAATCTTAAATAACAAGCTTAAATGAGCTTACGAAAGACGCAAATTCAATTCAATTGAAATTTCGTTAAAATCCTTCCGGCAACATCTTACGACCTCAGCTTGCTGGAATACGGTTAGTGTCAGAAGTATTCGAACTATCTACGGGGAGATACCGCTAAAATATAGAGTGGATTCGGCCACCGTCGGCTTTCGGACGGCAATAAATTGTGTGCTAATATTGGCGAGTAGTGCCAGGTGACGTTCCGTGCAGATACGGACTTTCCACGCTGCCATCGTAAACTCTGCGCTATGGACGTGAAATAACGTCAGTATATTTTATCTTTTCGATATGTAATTTGAATACGAATATATAGTGTAATTTTGAGAACATAGCATTATATTCATACTGCGGAGTACAGAAAGATAAAGAAATGGGGAAAGAAAGATACAATATAAAAAGCTTACGGGACGATTCAATTTTTGGATATATTATTATCGTCACACGGTCGTTTTGAACTGTGTATCTATTGTAGACATTTAAGAAATATTCACAATTTCTATCCGTTTTTTTTTCGTAACTCGTCGTTTTATGTAATCCCTTAGTCGTTCTTCTGTACATCGCATAATAATGAAACGGATTTCATATTTATTTATTATAAAACACATTTATGTATTAAACATAATTCATTTCGCATAACACTTTGTTTAATGAGAGCGATTTTTTAATAACTATTCTAAGTCAGTTATACTTGTTTTCTTTTCGTTTATGTTGAACAGTGGTTACTTATGAGTATGTATTATTCTGTAAATTATAGACATATTGGCTTAAATAACTTTAAGCGTAAATCAAGCTGTTGCTGTACCTATATAAAACGTCTATAAAATTTTATGATTTTATAACTGTAGCTAATAAATACATATCTTCACGCCAGGTCCCTTACGGGGTAGGCAGAGAGCGCCGAGTGCCAAATATCTCTATCTCCTCCACATTTATAACTGTTTTCACTAAATATATTTTGCTAAGTATAACAGTTATTATTATATTACAAATAAAAGGTTATTGCCAGTTATAAAAAAACTATAGTATACCCGCTGTGAACGTAAATAAAACAACCATTGAC
>DWEJ01000764.1:0-15047 GCA_018245835.1 Mysoria sejanus stolli
GCATGAAATCAATTTATTGTTGCAATGCAGGTTCTATATTTATTTAAGATCAGACATGTTCTTATTGTGAAATGAAAATCTGAGACATTTAAGTAGCAGATGTTTATGTGTATTAAGTGTCAACTGACCTTTGCTTCTTTTCCTAATTTTACTAGCATCAACAAGATTCCAGTCAACTGAATCTCGAGCAGGTGGGGGCACTACACCACCAATCAGCTCCACAGAGCTACTACGCTTGCCACTGGGGCCTGCTACTGGAGCCACTTCTTCCACTTTTTTGTCCTTCACAATCAAACCTGAGCACTCCACAATTTCAATGCTCTTGTCCTTACTACGCACTCTACTACCCCTATGACCGTTGACCTGCTGTTCGTTCCTTGCCTTTTTTGGCAGTGCCTTCTTTTTATAAGCGCTTTGCTTACGTTTCAATTTCGCGGAGTGAGACGAGTTTCTCGAACTGATCGGAGACGGACACCCGCACTCCATACTGCCCTCCTGATCGCTGCCTTCGTAATATCCCGACTCGTGTTCAGGCTTCTTATCCGGCAGACTCATCTCCGCTGTAGCCATGGTTTAGACCCTCGTTAAATTCATCAAGCAAGCACCCCACCACTGCAGGTCGAGTTACCGGACTGCCTGCCACGGCTAATTGCTGTCTACTATTAATTATTGCAGCCTCGATTATAGCGAAAGTAAACAAGACACGTAATACACTTCACGAGTATACGAACTGGCAATCGCTCGCGGTAAATTCATCCAGGCCCTGACACACTATAGATGGCGCTTGAGCGCTCAACGCTACGCGACTGAATTGGAAAGACACCCCTCCTGTCGAGGAAGTCAAGGCGTCCTCACGTTTACAAATGGTAGGATAACACAACTCGCATCTGCTTTCGCACCGTTGAAACGTCAAAATTTTATAGTAATAAATCTCCCTTTTTTAACCAAAAATGAAGGTTGTTTTAGCAGTCCAATTGCACAGGGTAACTCTCATAAAAAAATTAGGTTTTGTACAAAACATTCACCACACTGCCGATACAGTCCATTTGTCACTTCATGCGGTTCGCTCTATTTCGTTACGTTTCACTAACACTACTTATTTAAAAATGGTCCATTTGTCTAAAAATCTAGTTTAATCACCATGTATATGAATTTAAAAAAATGATCGCGCGGATGACTTTCCTCACTCAGCGCGGTAAAGTAACTGAATTTGAGAAACGCAAAATAGAAACTGTGCGACGTGCGAGAGGCGCTTCCCCCACTACGTTACGATTTACGAGGCCAGACAGAGTACGCATAACTTGCAGACAAATCAATATAAAAATATGATTTGCGCTCAGATGCGCTTAAATTTCTATTTATTGTTTATGATTATTCAATGATATTGTTATAAAATATCATATAAAAACTTTATACAATATGAATCATAAACGACTTTCAGTCTAAATAATGGTGCTCTTTTGACTATACTGTGGAAATACCATTTCATGGACGTAAACAAAGCGAGACGAAGATATTGCTTCTCTTTAAAGAAAAACGAGATAGGAAATATAGGAGTATAAAGTGTGCTTAAAAAGTATTGCCGTCTCTTATTTGTAGAAAGTGTTAAAAATGATGATTTTGAACAATAATAGCTATATAACAATATAGGTATTCGTGTCTATCTTTAAATTGTAATATTTTGCTGAGTAAAAATTTGCTGCAAATCGTGATGATAAATATTAATACTGACTACTGAGTATCTCATACTAGTTTGTTATCAATATTATATGATATGTAATTACTTGTCACTATTTAAATAAAACAGTTATAACTTATAGATGATTAAAAATGGGTATGGTAATGAAGATGTTATTAATTAGTTTCTAAAATTGACTTACCGTATTTTTTTATTGTGTACATAATTTGTGAGACTTTGTGGATGTGTTATTGGAGCACTTTTATATTATCAAAGTATAAAAATATTTTTGCAGAATAGCTTTTTCATGCAACTCTAAAGTTTTTCTAATTTTATGGTTTTAAGTAAAACCTAAAAAAAGTCTAAAATGTTACATGCGATATGTAAATTATGTTTATGTAACTTTATCATATATTTCATTAATCTCGTCCTTAATTTTGAAGATACCGAAAAATAAAGAACAATCAAACCAAATCTGTAAGGTTAGAATTTTTTTGCCTACGGTGCTCCCTGCCTACTCCGTAAGGAATTTGACGTTATGATATAATAGTAATAACAATGGACCTTCAGATGTATAACTATTTAACTTTTATTCATAATTATTTTGACATTGACTAATTGAAAACCCTACAAATCACTAAAAATAAAAACACGAACAACGTAAAATACGTATACAACACGTGCATAACCTACAAAATGACGAATTTAATATTGCAGATTACACTTTCGACTAAATATTTCATTTTGGTTGCGCAATCGATCCAAATGCAGTCATAACGACGATGGCGATGCAACGAACAATGTGATTTCTAATTAATAAGCGGTGGTACGCCGTGGCAATACTCTTATTTTATGTTAAATAATTATAATCCTTAACAATTTAAAATTACAAAACGACTGCTTGTTGTTTTTAAACAGGTAAATATATACTCGTACAAGAGCTAGAGGTAGATGGATTACTCTGACATTTTTAGTATGACGTTAATAGTCGTTATTTTAAAAGCTCAGTGAATGGGCAAGTTGACGTGTAAGCCAGTCAAATGGGAAAGCTTTGGTAGATATTGAGTGACGAACAAAGTAAATAACCTACACTTAACCCTTAATATAACGCCTGTTTTTCCCCAAAGGGGTAAGTAGCAAGGTATAGTATTCACATTTTACGTCAGCAATGTGGATTTATATTTAGTGTGTGTTCTGTTAATTCTCACTGCTACTATTAATTTGTATGTCAACCCCGTTGGTCGACTAGTTCCGAGCGCGACTGTCGATCGAGAAGTCCTGAGTTCAAATCCCGGCTCGGGCACTATTAGATATTTTCAGCTAGAATTTCGAGTTAAAATGGCTTTTAGCGGCTCGGAGTTAAGATAAGATGTGTCCAATGTATGGCAAAAGATTAATTGAATGACGTAAACGTAACCGTTGCAATGTGGAAGTGTACTTGCACTCCTATGCCGATCTCTTCGGGAATACCAGACGTAATGTTACGTTGTGAATGACTCTCTGTACACAAGTATTGTGATTACCTTCCTGAATAACAACTGGGGCATTAATTGGCAAATTAATTGCGGAATTACCTACCCAGCAAGATACAGGCGACCTTCGTGCTTCGAGCGAAAAAACTTTAAACTCACGTAATCCGTCCGTGGCTTGTTTTCAAAACACACGATTTTGTTATCTGGACGGATAAAACATTCTGATAGTCGACGTGCGAAAATCGTAATTCTAGAAAATACACGTACCTAGTTAATAAAAATGAGTCACTTAATCGATCATTGTGTCTATAAATTGAATGGTTAATTTTCTCTAGCGTCTGTGTTTTATACACACTAATGGCGTGCGGTGATTGGAAACGGAGGGCTAAAAATCAATGTCAGTGGCATGCTATTGGAGTAGCCTATGACCAGTAGTGAATCGGAGCAGGCTAATGATAATGATGACAATTATGATACTCGTGTAATATTAGTATCATATCTTAATGCAGATTAAAACGTAACTTCAAGCCTGTAATCCCTGAAGAGGTAGGCAGAGGAATGCAGAACACTCCCAAGTTTCACTAGTTACGTTTACGTCCCACTATGGAATAGGCGGGTGAGCCTATTGCCATGCATCATTACAAATATTTATACTTTAATGCAGATTAAAGTATAAATATTTGTAATAATGATCTGGTGCGATCTATTTAGTAGGATATCAGACCCCTTACGGGATACGTAGCGAACACTTGAGTGCCAAGTATATCTACCTGCGTTACCTACTTATTACCTCACATGCTTCATGCCTCTTAGCTAGCAAAAATATAATATAATAAAAGTATAATATTACACTGTTTGGGTTTGTGTTGTGTTAATAAATCTCTTCAAGGTTTCGGCTTCAGCACACAGGCGGCGAGTTTAAATCACGCCGCAATGTGTTTCATAGGAATTTTCTGGAATTTTCATTCGTTTCTATTGGGTGCACGGCATACAAGTACAGATATTGATTTTCTTCCACAAAGCAGCTTCTGAGATTTTCGCAGTGAAGGCAACGAATATTATTATGAAAGGCGGCAATAGGTCAAATGTACTTTGAATTTTGAACGTTTGAAAACAAATCACTGCAATGAATTTTCCTAACAATAAATTCAATAACTTTGCGCGATAATCGAGTGTAATTGATTATATCAAATAGTAGTTAATAGTGTAATTTTGCTCAAATACATTGTAAATAATTAATTTAAAATAATTAACGGTAAAACACTTGCAAACGTCGTCGTTGAACACGCAAACGAAGTCTGATAAAATGAATTAAACTTAAGGACAATATGGCATTACATTATGCGTTATAAAGTTTTTATTAGACATTAACACAATAAAAACAAAAACATAACATCAAGTCCGATTTTCCAAAGGAGTAGGTTGAGGATTGTATTACTCTCATGATACACCTGTTTGTTATAGACACGATCCATGGAATAGACCGCGAGCTTGTTGTCATACACCGGGCAGAAATCTACACTTCGAATAGTGAAGTTGAAGCTAGAAAATGTGAATAATACGTGTTTGCCCTACCCGGAGCAATATAATATGTATGTATCGTTGATCTGGTTCTGGGTTAAAATAACGGATCGGATACGATTGCATTTTCGAACTATGATTTTCTAGTAGGGACCCAAAGTCTGGACATGTGCGGGTGCCCGATGCATGGCAATACACTCATCACCTATTCCATACCGGAACGTAAACACGAGATTGTACTATACTCTTCTGTATACCTCTTGTAAGATTACAGGCCTGATGTAAGTGATCATACATGACATTTTTACCTAAACTTAACATAAACCTTAGTATGGAGATTAGTCATGTACTTAAGTCTCGTCAGTGCAGTAGATACAAAAGTATTTGAGAGAACAGAAATAATCTATTTTCACAATTAACTCATAAGTCTGACAGGCTAACGACAGCAAGTTCGACCCGATTTCTTTCGCTTAGTCAACCGACGTATTGACCAATATGTCGAGATGTTGTCATCACATAAATTGACATGTAACACGTTTGTGACAAACATCCAGTGTCAGAATACGTCATTGCTACATTATAATATTTTCACAAATCCATTTATTTTTTTTTCATTATGGTCCTTTCAAATAGTCCAGCTCAGAAAGCAAGGGAGATTTTGATTTTATTTCTAAGAGAACTTTGACTTAATTTCATTAAAATGTATTTTTACATTTCAATTGTATTGTAACAACGCCCGAGCATCCTCAGGATACAATTGAGATGTAAAAATAGATTTGATTATCAAAGAATATTAGTGTACTAAAAAGTTATTTTTAAATGGGTTTAAAGTCTGCTTTGCTTTCCCAGCCTATTTGAAACAACTTTTAGTGATGTAAGAAGTTATATAATTGAACATATATTTTATTACAATGATAAAGAAAGATATTTTGTACGTTCCAGGTTTGTATGGCTACAATATCTTCAAGTGCATTCGTTCAAGCCAAGGTTTTACTAGATCGGTACGAAACTACATCAAGTACTTAATTTTCCCTTACGAAACAACGTTTAAGGTTTCAAATGAGAACTTTCAGTTAATTACTAGATCTAAGAGTGATGTTTGAAAAATTGTGCATTGTACAAAATATAGACACTCTATTTATATAACGATAAAATTACACACACAATATACTGCGATACAGAATGAAATGTAATAGATTGATATTGTTTTAATTAATACATATTTCAATAAACAAAATTGAAACGCAGATTAACATCATTTTTTTCACTTGCTAGCTGCTATTGAGGTTCATCGCGGTGCATTTTAACAGCTTAATCAGATTAGTTAATGATGACATTACAGCAATTTTATCTTCGTTCTAAGAACAAGGGAAAGAGACAAACTGCTTGATGACACTTGAAAGCAAGTCCAGCAACCTTGTTTGTCTGTGGTACGAAGGCTTGTTTGTCTGTGGTATGAAGGTGGACAATGAAGTGCACCATTGTTTTGGCTGCAGCATCGAAATAGTGTCGAACTCTCATGTGGAGCTATTATGACAGTGTGTACCGTAACGACAGTACGGAAGGTATCAATGACAGAGATAGGCAGAGGTAAAATAGTACTTAACTTTAATGCACTTAACTGGGTCACAAAAAGGTGGATAAACACTAAAGCAACTATGTAGTTATAATCTCCTCACAAAAATTAAGGGAGCAAGAATAGTATTACAGATTATTACAGATTATCCAAATTATTACAAATTTTTTGACGGACCGTATCTATGTGAAAAATGATCGTATCGGAAATTTAAAAAAAGCATTTTGAACCTCCAGAACTCTACTTTTCGAAGCAAAAATTTTGCTAGGCCACGGTTTCAACGCAATCTGAAAAAGTATGACGAAAAAAACATTTCCAAATTTTTATCCTTCTTTCTTGGGCTCCAGGGGCTTGGAAATATTTTTTTCGATAAAGCGATCATATGGACCAGAAAGCCTGATTATTCAGCTTCATTTTCGTTGTTTTAAATTCTTCCAACGTCCATGTTTCACGGAAATATCCGGAATAAAACAAGAAAGGACCCTTTTGTCTTCCAGCAGGAATATCTCGACAACAAATGGTCACATTGGAAATCTGAGGTTTTGGAATGTGCAATAAATTTCCTATAAAATTCTGTATAGACGTTCCACGACAATTTTTTTCCCCCTCAGTACCCCCCTGCAAAAAGTTGAAAAAATTGAATTTTTCTCTTGATTTGGAAAATCGGCTGTATCACTGTAAATATTGAGAACGGAGCAACGGTTTTCAGGATTTTTTTCACCTTAATGTACCCCCAATAACCCTGTAAATTTTTAGATTGATTCACTGAACCGTTCTTCCGGGCCAATCATTCAAAATTTTAATAAAAATTAAAAAAGCAAGATGTTTACACAACAACCTACAAAATTTTGTAAGTAATTGAAAAAATTCTTACGAAAAAACAGAACCATATAACATTACTGTTCCTACTGAGATAAAACCATAGTAGTGGATGAAACCTATGGTTTTATCCACTACTATTAGTGGAAACCCATTATTATTTACAACATACATGGTTTTTGGGAACAGTTTGATTCAAGTATCTCACCTTAATTGAAGCTAAGACAATAATCCGAACAAGAGGATTTCTTTCGCTGATATGTTACAGCTATTGTTAAAAAAACATACGATTAGTGATACTTACCATAGCCTATTTCGTGACGGACTGTGTCGGCCTTTACGATAACAGGAGTTTCTCTAAAAGCCTCGCGTTCATCGTTACCAACGCTCTCGACAGTCTTTTTGGTTTCCTCGACTTCCAGTTCATCGACGAAGTATTCTTCAAAATTATTCTTATTGAAGAACTCAAAGTCGATAGCCGCGCGCTTCATTGTCGGCGTGGAACTGGTCGTTAGATCGACTTGAAATTGCAGCATTCTAGCCGGCGACATGACCTCCGCCACAGGCGACGGTTTAACGAACATATCGTTCTCTTTGTTTTTAGTTAGCGATAGTTTCAATAAGTTGTGTGATTTGTGAGAACCTTCGGCCGACGTATCCGAATGTTTTGGAGTATCTACTATAGGTAGAGGTTTTTCGTTTGGTGGCGTGATAGGAGTTTCAGGGGGTTCAGTATCTGGAGTCGGCATTGCTGCAGCGTCAGTTCTAGACTCGGAATTCCGTACGCTATCTGTGGACATATCCCTATCATCAATTGTTACGTTTTCGCCAATTACTGATATATACTCTAAGCCCATACGAAATGGATCATCAGATAAATCTAAATTTTCCGGTATGAATAACTGATTTGAACTCGATGCCGTTGGCGCTTGAGATGCGTCGTCTGGGCTAATATGTTTTTGCAAAGGAGATTCCATGTTGGAAATTAAACTTAAATCAATTCAATAGCCCACGTATAACTAATAAATTTTATTTATGGCACTGGCAGAGTATATTTCGAGTCTATTCTTATGTATAGGAGACGTATTGGAAGTGTCCTTGAAATTATCAAACTAATCGATAAGCGTAAGAATTTAACATCACATCACTGTATTATATGATTACATGCGCAGTGCTACCAACTTTATTTGTGTGCGTCGGTGAGCTGTCAAACTTGTTTAGGCGCCTTCTTTTCTCCGAGATTAAACTAAACTAACGATGAAAGAATCAAACGTCAATTTCTAGTCCTAAATTCCAATTGGAACACCAATTTGACAAGCAAAATCAGTCATTTAGTCCAAAACAGCGTTATCGCGCCATCGGGCTAGCTATAAATAGCTCAGTTATAGTCACTTGCACAGATTTTTCCCCGCTCTTTCTGTTCAGTCACATCACATCAACATTACTTATTGCGTTTCATACTGTAGAACACATATTTACGCTTTCACTGTGTTTATTTTAAGTATTAGGAGTTATTTTACTTTTTATATGCGAGATACGGCGTTGAAGCGCGGTCCACAAGACAACTGTATGACGTACTAATGTCAACAAACAAGCGCGGTATAAAGAGGTTTATGTCCAGCGCGGTGTTTCGGCGATATAAACTGCTGAATCGTAAGTTAATTTCCTCATCTAGCCTATGGTACTACATAAACTCGTATTTATTTGATGATTACTAAAAAGATTTTGATAGATTATTGATTTCGATGTTATTTATAGGACAAAAATGGCGCGCATAGTTTTGACGCAAGATATCATTACCTGTTGGAATCTCTGTATATCATCGTTTGACAGATAAATACCAAAGAACATTTGTACTGGTATTACTGTGGAATAAAGTAGATTTTCGTATGACGGATTGAGTTTAGATATTTTGACGTATTGGACAGCGCCACCTTTAGTAGCGTGTCAAGGCCATTTTCATAATTCGCCGGTCGGAACAGAAAATTAGTTTTATTTACGTCTGGGTATTTTAATTTTATTTACATATTATGCATATGCTACTAACAGAAATATATTAATATTGAAAATTAGGTTAAATTGATACTATAAAGAGTAATGATCATACCTTTCTGATGATCATCTTAATTATTTACTTTGAGCATATTTTTTTAATATAACAAAAAGTTTAGTACCTTTTTTAATGTGTTTGTCGTTATTATCTTGGTCAACTCGACAAGATCTTTTTAAAAGAAAAAAATACATGATCATTTGATATCATGAATAGTCTAAGATTAAATAATGGTAAAACATTTCTTTTAAATTGCATGATACCATGATATACATTTAATAACGTTTGTATGACATAAGCTGCGCTAGCAAAGTTGTAAAGTAAAATTGAATGAAGAGAAAAACAAAAAAATCATATCAGTGATTTATTAAAATAATTATAAAAGTTAACACAATTATTTAAACTTTTTCCTTTTGCCACCACCTCCTTCTTTGGGAGTTCCTTTCCGTTTCCCACCAATTTTCTTATCAGTCATCTTGTTGAAACTCTTTTTATTCTGATTAGAATTCTTAAAGCTGTGTTTCTCATTTCTATGTTTGAATTTGCTGTTTCTGCCTCCTTTGTTGCCAAGAATTTTTTTGTTATAACCTTTAATCCACCTATCGCGTTTGTCTTCCCAGGCTAACTGTTTCGTGCTAGCATTGTCAGTGTTGGATACAGCTTGGCTGGAACCTTGTTTTTTATTAGTTGCTGTGTCTTCTAGAAGTGTTGAGAATTCCTCTGCTGAAGCGAAGAGTGATCCAAGATCGTCTTTACCTGAGAAGATTTTATATAGGAATTGTAAAGCTGCAATAAGCTTAGTATTAATAACAATAACTGGAACTCCTAAGAATGGGACAAATGACTATAAATGTGATAAAGATTTAGCCCTATCAGAACATAAACCCAATAGGTAGAGACATCTATTAGTGGAAATAACAATCCACATTTGAATGCTTGCACACACTTCAGATTCATTTATGTATGAATAAACTTTTATGTATTGGTTCCTCAAATGACTAAAATTTCTGGTGTCATATAATATCTAACTACTACAGGCAAAATAGACATTGCAAAAAAGAAATTAGGTTTATTTTTATGAGATAGATTTATACAATGCAATAAATTTATACAATCCAATTACCTTTTAACTTGAGTTTCAGTTTCCCTTTGCCTTTAGACCCCTTTTTACCAGGAACATCAATCTGGTCATCTTCACCACTATCATCTAAACGTAATTCTGAAATGCAAAACATTAGTTTTTCTATGAAACATGACAGGCAATTAACTCTCATATACACAGAATGCAATCACCTGAGAGTGCACTGTAAGTACAGATTATATGAACAATAGTTAAAACTACAAAGTATTTGATTTTGTAATTCTTAGCAGGACAATAAATTGATTTCAGCTATAATTTTTTAAGGCATAAGATTACAATTACATATACATTGTAATCAATAATGAGAATTTATGGTTGTCTTTTTAAAACAAGATTTCAATATGAAGGCATTCAATGTGATGTTGCTCAAGTTTGGTAGACCATACCATATAAACCCATTGCCAGTCCATCTGTTTGGCGGCTATTATTAAAAGTGGTGACAAGTGTGGTATTTTGTGTCAAACTTAAACATAATTAGATTTCTCACCATCCTCATCTGCACCGGAAAGTTCTGGTTCTGGTTCTTCATCATCACCAGACATATTAAGTTCACCATCGCTGTCTTCTACAACAATCAAGTATCAATGACAAACCTTTTACATTCCCTCTCTTCTAATACTATGTTAGTTCCTATTCTAATATCTGGTAGATCTTCATTTATAATATCAAAAACTCCAAATTACAAAATTATTAATGGAATCATTGCCAAGACTACTAAATAAAATTAATACCGTTGTCATTTGATTTTTTATATAAAGTTTTTTTTTAGTTTTTTATATAAAGTTTTATATAATCTAGTGTGCATGACACTAGATACTCACTTTTTGAACATTCGACAATGCGAATGTCTGCTACCGATATTCGCGAATACAAATGCGAATATTCAGTTGTTGATAGAAAATTTGATAGAATAATTTGTTTTTGTTTGTTTTCACTACATAATATATTTTATGGGTTAATATTTTAATGAAAATTTAATTGTTAAGCTTCATTGCTCAAAGTTAAGTAAATAAATAAATAATACCAAATGATAAAGTGAAAATTGATAATGTGATCACTAGGCTGTTCCTTTGTGTTGTATTAATAAACATAAGAAATAAGTGGATTTTATTTTTTAATTTTCATTCTTCTCAAATTTATATGCGCAAAACATTTGCAAACATTTTGCGAATGTGAATATGCAAAAATATGCGAATGCGAATATTTGTTACATCTCTAATGCACACTCACTACTATATTATGTGTATACATATTAATGTGTTATGTATGAATATTGCATAATAATATAATTATAACATATCGTATTGTTCTTATTTAAATGAAAGCCAATATCTTGCTCAATATTTAAGAATCTCATTCAATAACTAGAACTTATTACAATCTGAAGTGTGTTAACAAATGCCCAAGATGTTAAAAAGTAATTTTCTAATCACACAGTTTATCACAAGATAACTCACCCTCATCTTCATCAGCCTCATTGTCATCACCACTTTTGTCACCATTATTCTGTTTTGATTTGTGTTGTTTGGATGTTTCCATTTCAGCCAAATAATCTAATTCTTCATCGGATGCTGTAAGTTTGAAATTAGTATTCAGTTTTTTTCTGCGCCGCCTGCTATGAGTCTTCTCGTAATGTAAGACTTGGTACCTTACCAGTATATAGTGAAAGTTTAATTATCAACCTATCCTTTAACCAATCCACACTGGAGCATAAAATAGAATATATTCCAGGTCTTGCCCCACGTCGGGTAATTTCCGTCTCCTCTAATAAGACGATTTGTAACCACTAGACACAAGCCCAGCGATTGGAAATTCCGTTTAGACATTTCTGATGATATCTTAATATTATATCAACTTACCCTGACCTCCAGCCCCTGTTACCGTATCTAAATACTTATTAAAGTCTTCACTGGTAACTGAATCATCATCACTGTCCTGTTCATCGTCTGGTTCTTTTGCTTCACGTCGTTTTTGAAGAAAACTGGTGAATTTAAAATAAGAAACAATGGTTTGAAAATATTACAAAGCGCTGTATAACATGTGTATCTATAAGTGAAAGAACTGGAACCTCATTCACCTATTACCACCACTATAGTTATTACAATCAATAATGTATTCGCCTTTTGGTATACATATTTAAAATGTGTATATATATGCCAGAGGCGACCACTTTGGTCATCAGGGTTACTACTAGCATGTCTGTTACTGACTACAAATAGTATGGATATTAAATCATATAAGTTAAAATTGACAAATCAATTTCTGCTTACCAACATTTCCACTATGAATCAATATTATTACTCTTTTAATAACCAAGATAAAACTATATTTCAAGCTTAGTAGTCCTACCTACATGTTCAATTCTCTTCAAATTCTGATATAGGTGTCACTATGTGGTCAATGCTGTCATTGAATTTTTATTCTTACATGTATAGAAATTCTAAAGCAAAAACCCTACAATGTTAAGCACAAACATTATAAATCCATACTTACTCATAAAGAAATCTCTCATCCACTGGGATTTTCTTGACATCCTCATTCAGATATGTTGCTGATGTGACAGGCAAACTTTTAACACCTACAATTTTATAATATTTGTCATTATTATATTGTGGGTGTCGCTTAATGGAAATTCACTGTTATAAAATAATGTAGCAAACTATTATAGTGACTATTATGTAAAATTAGCAGTTAAATAAAAATATATTTTACAAAACTCATACTAAATAAGGATATACAGATAGTTACCATTCTTATAAAGGAGATGTTTCAAAATGTCCATACATTTCGAAACGTACAAATACCTGACCAAAGGTCCATTACCTTTGGCCAGGTATTTGTACACCATATAAAGAAAATGCAAATATAGTATAGCACTGTTTTTTATTAAGCATTTTATTGAAATCAACTGGGGCTATTGGTACAAAACAAGAATTTTAAGTTAGAATAGCAACACAATACACTAGAAAAATAATGGCGGTAATATGACATTTTGACAATTGAAATTAATAAACTGTGACAATCAGTTGACAGTGATCATCTATTCCATCATCTAATGCAATTATTACACGAAAACAGACTGGATCCGATCTAGCTAAAATAAACAATATGACAGCTGATAGATAATGACGACTTCAGTTTTATCCATAGACTTTCTAAATCAGTTGTTCCGCCATATTGAAAGATGCTGAAAATAGATGATTTAAATTGGTTTTGTACCGAAACAGTACATGTTTCAATTGATTTTAAGTATTTTTTTGGATCCTTAAGTTTTTTGTCGAATTCTTGAGATGGTTTACAAATACCTGGCCGAGACTGAAACATCTCCTTTACCTAAATATTAGAACAGGTATATAGTCAGTTCGAGGTAGGACTACCATTACATATATTTCCGTCTTGAAGTAATTATTGTTGTTTCGCTATAAAGAGTACGGTTCACAAACAACATGTGTGTAAAAACGATGTTTTTGGAACTCAGGAATATTAACCTCAGTATCGTGCATGTATGAATAGAGTGATGAATTGTAGAATTCTAACAGGTATGTATAGAGATATGAATAGAGATATTTGGCGCTCGGTGCTCTCTACCTACTTAGTAAGGGAGCTGGCGTGACGGTACAATAATTATTTATAACGTCCACCAAGCAATGGGGAAGTTATTGAGGATGTTTACATACTAATATATGTTACTTTATAAACTCTTGACGTACGTAGTTATTACAATGGTTATTACATTTATAATTGCCCGCGCAGCGTCGCTGGCACGATCACACCGGGAAATTGTCTTGAAAAATAACTCTTAGTGACACGCCAGCGTTACAAATACGTCACTTGATATGAGTATTTGTTTACAGTGAATAATGGGAGGTAATTTCCTGATCGTAGTATCAATCATAGTAACGCCCGTGAATGATATATTTATTCCAAATAAAGATTATATTTCGCCTCGTGTGTCGTCTGTCGTGTTTCAATCGGGTAATTAAGACACGGGTAATGAAATTTAACAACCGGATAATATATTGTAAAATACACAATATATTTTTTACGAACTATAATAAATTGGTACACAAAACGCTTTTATTGGTAAACGTTAACTTTACGTAATTTGCATACGAATTACGTTTACTGCGCTCAGAGGTTCCAAAAAATACCAAATTTACTACAACTAATTTAATTAATAAAAAATTACAACATAAACTTATAATTAAGTCTAGTCTAATCCCTGTCGATATTAGAACAAGGATTAAACAATTACATGCTAATGCTTAAAATATAACTAACCTAAGTGCGAATGAGTTCGATGATGGAACTACATTCTCATTACCAAAGATGATACTGACTGAACTCTGATCTTGCTGTGAACACTATCTTATATTAAGAGTAATTGAGGTTACACTGGGTGGGGCAATCTGTAGCATCAGCGAACTGTCACCGGGCACCTGGTGATGATGTTGTAGGCACGTGGAGGTGACACGAGGAGACGACTCAGCAATTTGGATATTGCGATACAGCTGCATGCGTGTATCGATAATTAGGGCGATGTTAACGATCTTCATTATTGCCAGTCAGCCGGTTTGCAGTAGGTAGAATACATACTAGTAGGTAGTAGGTAGTAGTAGGTAACATACGTTAAGTTTAAGTAATAAACAGCTCGCGGCATACAAATTTGCGGCCTATCTGCTTGTGGCATAATTTGACACAAAATATGACGCATGCTACCTGCCGTAGTCAATAAAGCGAATTGCACAAATATATCCAATAACAAACACTACACACATTTCTAGGAACCT
>DWEJ01000765.1:0-15047 GCA_018245835.1 Mysoria sejanus stolli
CTGAGATTAGCGCGTTCAAACAATCAAACAAACTCGTCAGCTTTATATTATTATAAAGTATAAATAAATATCGTTATTTGTAAATAATTATATCGATATATTATTATCAGCAGCTCTACTGATGTGTACGTACAGTGTTTTGTAAGCATGTGTTTAGTCAGGGTGCGTGAGTTGGTTTTTCGATAAAATAATGTGTTTATAATGCTTTATTTCTTAGAATACTGTCTTTATGCAACGATCCCCCATCTGAACTTTATAGTGTGCCAACTTTCATACTCTTTCTTTCGCCCACCGTTCGTAAAAAGGGACCAAAGGTCGACGCTTCACGTATTAATTAATATATAGATACAGATTTTAATCAAATAGTAAATGCGTACGCTTACGTTATATATCTGTAATTTTACAATTAATATCAATAGTATTCATATCAAAAGGTAGTAGTGTACTACATTTGTCTTCCTGCCTCTTTAGGGAAAACAAGCGTGATGTGACGTAATTTCAATTTTATAAACAGCAGTGATATCTTTTCTCATATAGGTAAGAGGGTTGCGCAGATTGTACACCGCGGCGGATAGCGATACTAAGAAAACGAAGTCTTCTGGAATTTGTTATTTTTTAATATTATGTCATTTTTATTATTCTTGTAATGCAGAGAAGAGAAGACGATTATACAAAAAATGCGTCCTATGTACCAATATCGGCAATTCATTGAGAGAGTTTCTGTACGCGCTATTTTGAATCGCTCGTGTATTGGGTGTTAATATCTATTTCGTGGGGTAATAAAATGCGCCACGTATTCTCCGGCGTCTGCTCGCACCCTGACAGATGTACTGTCAGCGCTGAACACTAAGCTAGATTGACTCGACAAAATAAGTGTAGTGCTAATAAAGTATCTTTGCCAAGATATCTCTATGTCTTGCCACCTTTATCAAGCCGGTCGCAATAACGGTGCTTGGTTAAATACGCCTGAGTCAAATATCAGAAAATAGTTTTGGTAGTTTGTCAACAGCTACAGTGCTCGGGAGCCTGAGAAAGCGGAAACACTTTTTAATCGTCAGTAGATACTATCTACTGTAAGAAGCGTGTGATATCAGTTTCCCGTGACTGTCTTCCTGTGTACTATAACAATGGGCAACGTTTTCGCATCCACAGCATCTTTATTAAAAATTAATGATCCGCAGGCACGCTAGTATTGTTCTTCTTCAACAATAAATTTTTTATTTGAAAATCATTGCGCATATCTCTATTTTACTAAGCGGATGTATTTTATATCGTAATGCGGGTGACGTTTTGTGACAAAATTCACATGCGGGCCTCTGCGCCGCAATGTGACCTTTGTGAAAGTGTCGACGTTATTTAACAGTGTATATTACTGTACCAACTAAACACAGCTCCAATTTTAAACTTTTTTTTAAACGATTTCTGACTGAGCATGATGCAACGCTGCGTTGGATTTTTCCCTCAATTCCGAACCCAAATTTAAAAATAAAAATTTATAGAATGTGTTTGTACATAAAAATAAAGTTAAAACGACTATATCGACCATCTTGTTCATGTTCAGAAAATTTAGATATAATTGTTTAAGAAAAGTAGCCATGTTACGCATCTACTTATATTGTGTTTGGGAATCATGATTACCCCAACATTTACAAAATCATTAACTTTTATAAAAATCAAGTGAACAAAACCAAAAAAAATAATACAGTTGAAATTATTAGTCCGATAATTCGTATCCTATATTCGTGTTCCTTTAACACATGTTCGCCAGAATCACTGTTCACTTTGTGAGTGTGTGGTCTTCCATGTCTAAGTTTCATGGATACTTGTGCAGATGTCCTCGCAACATGTTGAGCGGCAACTAAGCCAATTGCTATAAATTCCCGTGTTTATATTCCGAAGGCCAGGCGCCATTAAACACTAGGTCTGTTAGAGTGCATTATCGTGCTTATAACTTCTCTTAGTTATGGATGCGATTAACAGGATAATCACCTGGAGCTATGAGTTTGCCATACTATTATTTAGATTTTTGCAGATTGGTTCGTTGTCACCATTGGTTTTCGTTCCCGTGGGCTGACATGTTGTGAAATCTCAACAAGTCTTGTCTACAATGTATATGGAACTGCTCATAAGGGATATGGGCGATCACCAATCAGCTGTCAATTCTCTGCGAACCGTAGAATCTCTTATAGCTGTGCGTTGAAAAATAGTCCTCTCTAGGATACGTTTGAGATACGTTTTCTTACAAAGTCTTTTTAACTGAATCCCCAATCTCATCTTCCGATTAAGTATATGATAGGTTGAATCCTCACACGATCATTTAAAAATTGGGAGAAGATAATACACTTAATTAATTATATTAGTCAAGTATATAAAGTATTGCGACCTGTGGCAAAAAATTAAACAATATTAATTTTCAAAGAAATTTTAGTCTGACCTCTCATTGTGTAAAATGTTTAGCGCATGATTAAATTATTGTTAATTTTCAGGACGTCAGAAAGCATCACGTGTGTGTACACTTAAATTACCTCCCTCTATGTTATAAAACTTTCTACAGAAAAGCAGAAAAACTGTTTGAGCGGTTCATTAAACAGCCGAGGTGTCCTTCGTGTTGTTAAGCCGCGTGTATCAACTGTGGAAGTTTCAACACAGCAATATATCGTTACAGCCTAAGCGTATAATGCTGTGTTCACACTGAAGAGAACACTTACATTATATCCAAAAAAATGTTTTTACTTTTATATGAATAGTTATTTATAACGTAAATGTGCACATTCGTAATGTGAAACAAATCTTTGTTAAAGTGTCTTATCCCGTCAACTTCAAAACGCCAAACACCTAATGTGTGACGTTATTTAATAGTTACGGTTGACAAATTTAATTCGTATGTACATCGGAGCAGAGGCAGCTCATCAAATAGGAAACGAAATCAACTCAAATGCTGATTGCGGAAAGTATTGATGCTAGTCAATGGTTACTCATGATCATCGCTGATTAAGGAAGTAAAAATGCGTGCATCGCTAATCGCGAAGTATACTTTTATGTGCTCGTGTTTACAATCCCGCGTCGCGCGGCCGCGATGTCAATCGCGTTCCTTTTTTTGTCTTCCGTTCAGACAATAGCGGGAAAAATGTTTCTACGTACGGGGGCGCGGCGCGGAGTGGGGTCAACAGCAGGAGCACTAATCTCTGTCGGGATCGTTGGGATTAATGGCTCGTATTGCCGTCTTTGTTGTTTGTTCTAAGTTAGGTTGTACTGGTACTGGTTAGCTTAGCTGTACAACTTAAGCGATGCATTGTGAATACACACACAATCTTGCACACAACATGGTATTCCTAAAATTATGTTACAATGGTCTTTTCCGTTTGTTAACTTAAAATCTATGTAATGTTACGTACCTATCCATTAAATACTCACTTTGCGAAAAATATTAAAAAAAAAACCCTGTTCAATCTTTCGTCAGTTCCGTCGCTCTTTCGTTCAATTCAGTGTTCAGTTTGCATTAGTGCAAAATAAATATGCGAAACACGAATGCTGTTACAATTTGTCAATTTACGTCTGCGCTCGCTCGCCTAATGTCAAAACGTTCAAATTTCCGCTGGAGAGAATGTTTTGTGGCTTATGCGTACTGTGCACGTCCGTCCATATTCGTAAATTAAATTGTATACGTGAGGATAAAAATTTTCGAATCAAATACGCCTATTAGGGTGGGCGCTGCAACTAATTAAAATAAAATTGTTAAAACAGAGCCCTGTTCGCGCCGTGCTCCCCAGACAACTTTTAACGAGGATATATTTGATTTCGACCAACCCTTTGGTGATTTTACTATTGAGTCTGGCTGTAAATAACTCCGTAATTGCCTTCAAACAACTCCCAACTTGAGGGAAAATGCTATGCTACCAATGCTACATCTGTTTTGGGATCCCAAAGCACTACGAGCAGAAGATAAACATGTTAATGAATCAGAATATGCGTTATGATTCGATATACTTTTAAATGGCTCATACTTCTTCATAATTTAATATCAATATTTGGTAGAATATGGGATAAAGTTATGCATATATATACATAGTTATATAGGTTGAAAGTTACCCCGAGGTTCATTATCGAGCCCAAGTAATTGAGGCTGAATCGTCGGCTGCAGGAAACGTGATAAAGGGGATTTAATGTAGCAGATTATGCTTGCGGGATTTTTGGAGACGATAAAACTCCCATTCAAATTAATAAATGTTCCGATGATTTTCAGACATCCGGAACGTAGCGCGTGTAGGCTCGGTTTAATGAACACAGAATCATGGTGTTCATTTTTTAAATAAACAATAGATCATCTTACGTCAGGATAAAATCGTACGTTTAAACGCATAAACCTATTTGTCTAAAGTATAGATAAATTTTTAGGGTCTTAGTAATAATCCGATACTCTCGGCAGCATTCTATATTGAACCCGAAATTCCTTCATTTATATAAAAAGTCTTCATTTATTTAAAAAATAAGAAGCATTATTAACATCCACAGTACGTTAGAGTCATAATTGTTTATTTCTACATACTAGACTTTTTATTCATGCATTTTTAAATAATATACACATACATGCATATCTTCACGCCGGGTCCCTCACGGGGTAAGCAGAGAGCACTGAGTGCCAAATATCTCTATCCTTAATAATATACACGCACGGATATACTATTTCATTTCTGTTTGTATTACATGAGGAATACAACTGTACGTCGGTTGATATATATGGGGTAGAAAAGCTTTTAAATAAATTGTAATTTCTCTTAACAATGTGTCGAAAACCTTTTGGATATTACTGTTTGGTGTGGCATTACACTCGAAACACATTTAGATAATAGGTGTGCACATTTGATGCGAGCAAAGATGACAGACTGTTTGCGGTCGTTACTGGAAAGATCTTAAAATACATTTTAATTAAAGGACTCGTTTGTTGTGAGAAAGTTAAATTGTGACAGAAGCAATAGCCAAAATCGTCCAGTGCGATAACGATTTTATTATGGAAAGTAATTTTCATAAATGAAAGTAGGAAACTACAGTACGTACAGGCTCTAATTCAAAATGTTTTCCATGTATGTTATAACATATTCCAATGTGCCTCGTCCCAAACAGCTCTGTCCCTATTTGAGATTGGATACAGATAACCAAGGCTTGCAGATAGTTAATCAACGGTTGGAAGTGATAAAACTGCCTATGTGCTCTATGTACCGCATGATAATATATGTAATGATATTAAAGTTTCTTCATCAACTATTTATTACCATTAAATCCATCTCTTACCATAAGAAGGGTTAGGATGCCAAGTAGAAAATCAATCACACTGGTCAAGTTCTGGTTGACTGATTTCTGTTTATTGAATTCGTTGATAATCGACTTTAATAACATATTGTAAGATTGTAATTTTTTCCTTAAACAAAAACTTATTATCCTCGTTATCTTCTACAAGTAACATAGCTACATTAACTGGTATCAAAGTACCGCTCCCCACAAAGATTTATAACATAAATTATGTTTTGTTTCAGGATCTGTCGGAAAACGGAAGCAAGATGATGGAATGTCTATGTCCTGCTCCGCGCACGCTGGCCTGCCGCGTGGTCCTCCTCGATGAGCGGGAGTTGTTTCACGAAATGCAGGTATTTTCTGTAAATCTATATTTTTGTCTTCTTAAAACCCATTCACGGAAAGAATAGAATATCATAAAAACGTACGGTTATTGGAGAGATAGTTTCCGCAGCGAGCGGAGTCCCTGTCGCGCACATTTCGGACGGAGACAGCATTTTTCAATTTCGCAGTATGGCGAAACAACGCAAGGATATTTATCGAACTCGGTCCCTCCTTTGAAATGCAGTCATTCCAAGACGAATTATTTGAAGTACACCCAGGGGCTCAAGAAAGGTCTTTTATATGCGGGACTCGGGCCCAAGGTGCGGGCGATGAATTCACTGAATCGTACGTCGACTCTATGAATATTAAATTCTATTTGGCTGGCATTGTCGCCGCGTGGTGAATGTGAGAGTGGCTCGCGCGCCGCCAACCCGCGCCCTCCTACTCTCCTCCGCACGTGTCCTTCTGACGCGCTACATCGATGCATGAGCGTCACTGCGCGCTACCACTTCCTAAACACAGACATGTCAAGTGGGTACCGAGTCTTACTTTAAATGAATTAAACTCTATTTACTTCCTTTTAACATACGTACGCTGTGACATTGTGAGTGAAATAAATTAAACACAAAAATACATGAATCATAAAAAAAACGTAATTTCACGCCTGTAATCTCCGAAGAGGTAGACAGAGGAATGCAGAGCACTCCCACGTTTCACCAGTCACGCTTACGTCCCACTACAGATTAGGTGGTGAGCCTATTGCCATGCATCGGGCACATATCCAGACTCCGAATCACTGGTAGAAAATCTAAATTAGAAAATTTTATAGTGTTCGACCCGGGAATCGAACCCAGGACCTCACGATCGGCAGTCGCACTTGCTTCCAATACGACCAACTAGGTAGTACTACATTAATCGTGGTTTATTGTATAACCTTATCGTGATTCCTCTTTTACATAGTAACTATGATACTGATTAAATGTTTGGCATTTTAATTGCATTTCATGGGATAATACAATTACATAATAAGGCGGAAAACAGGTTCATACTTACTCTTTCCGCTCTAAATTACTTCCATATCTCTGACGCACAATCCCACGGCTGAGACAGCAGTCCGGCGCCAGAATCCATATACTATTTCCTATCTTAAAAACTTGCACAAACTAAACGTATAAAAGCGAGTTCCTTTAAACGAATTCGTACTTATATACTTACATAAGACCATAACCGTAAACAAGGGTAGAATCTCTGACAAAAATGCTTTTGTTTGGCCTATAATCCGATGCGCAACTTGTTCCTCAAACAAATTCTCAAGATATATTGGGCTAGAATCGTCCAATTTGGGTAAAGTGGGAGCGACGAGAGTTCGACGCTTTCGCTAAATTGTATGGTTATTTTAGACAAATGGCCGTCCTTTCCTCGCAGTTCGCCGATCTATCTGCACGGGGCATTTGTCTCGAACGGATCCAGCGACAACTTTCCTCTTTCCACATTACTAATACATCAAGATCTATTCGTGTCAAACACTCTGTCTCCGCTCCTTATTGGCGCTTACCAATCCTTGGACTGTAAACAAGTTGTGATTTAATTTCGATTAAATCACAATTTGTTCTTTGTCTACTGAACTCTGTTTACCGTAAGTAGTACAAAGTGACAGTAGTGGTAATAGTGTGTACGATGCCCTAATACATTTATTTACTTTTGATAAGTACCTACAATATTCACACACCAATTAAAGTTTTAGCAACGAAGCCTAATGTACAATATAGCTAAATGTTTTTAACTTATTGTTCGTAATTTAAGGCTACGTATGTATATTTAATAATGAGCGCTATCTCATATGTATATACATACAATAAATAGTAATAATATATTTTCAGAGGAAGGAATAAATTGACCGATCCTCGTCAGGTTTCTCCTGAGTATAAATTATTTTCGGAATTGCCAACGATGTGTGCACTTGTTGGTGGCGTGTGACTTGTTTTTACATACAAATCGTATGTAAAGTAATGCACTCGCCAAGTAGCTTAGAGTCATCATGCGCTTTCAGATACCCAGCGCATATTCTATATAAGGAAAATATTACACCTTATAAAGATTTATATTCTTAAGTTTTTATCGCACGTAAAAAGAATGAATGAATGAAAAATTATTAACACTTGAGTGAGAACAAGAAGCTACATTGTTCCATCTGATTCTTTAGTTGTATTCCAAATAATAGAAAGAATGAATGGGCTTGCTGTAAATTGCGGAGCAATTGACAGCAAGCGCAGTGTCTAGCGGGCGGCAGTCGATTCCTCGCGTACTTGTGCAGGGTATTGCCACTGCGGCAAACTGAGACGACAGTGTTTTACGCTTTGCTGCGTACGTGCACCTCTGCTATTCTGTATTAATGGCGTGTTCGTTGCCTGTTGCTCGGTTGCGCGCCGACGACACTTTGTGCCACAAGATTGTTTGAGATCGCTTCGAGTTTCCACCGACCGATAATGGAAACAGCAACGAGTGTATAGACACAATCGATAGTTTGTGTCTTTGGTGATTATTTTTCTATAAAAGCACGTATTTTAGATTAACATCAAATGGTTTCTTGCTAATATAACTATTCTTATATTAAGTCAAATTTGAATTCGAGTGTTAACATCCTTGTGTTATTCCGGTGACTAAGTTTTGACGGATATATAATACCTCCAAAAAAATCGACCCACCTTCGTTTTTTGCTTTTCACCCCTATTTATCGATATTTTTAGGAGTGATAACGTAAAAATGGAATTATGGAATACAGAAAAAAAATTGTGCACTAAAAACAGGGTTAAGGTTTTTAAATATATCAAGACATTCAAACATAGAATTTTACAAAATTTTCGCTTTTTGTTTCCTAAACGTTATTGATAATGTTTTTTTTTTATTTAACTGTCAAAACTTTCACATAAAATGGAGTGTTTCCTCCTCTGCTTTAATCACTGCCTGCATACACCTTTTAAGCCATCGGATAAGCTTTTTGATGTCTTCTTGTGGGGTCTGTTCCCATTCTTCAGTTAGAGCGGCTTCCAGTTGATCAAACGTATCTGGAACTGGATTTGGGGCTGTAACCTTGCGTTTTAGCTGGTTCCAGAGATGCTCTATCGGGTTTAAGTCCGGACTATTGGCTGGCCACTGCATAACTTGTATTCCAACCTCACAAAGATATTCTGTCACAATTCTAGCGACGTAAGGTGCATCATCGTGCTTAAGATTAAAATTATTCCCAATATATTCAACGTAAGGCATCACGGTAGGTTCCAGAATCTCTGTTATGTAATATTCAGCGTTAACAGTTTGATTACGAAAGAAAACCAGTACGTCCCGTTAAAGAGACGGCTCCCTAAAACATTGTAAAGCCTCCTTCAAATCGGGCTGATTCTCGAATACAACATTGAGTATAACGTTCTCCTAGCCTTTCCATGACTCTACGACGTCCATTAGAGCCTACAAACGTCATTCGACTTTAATCACTAAAGAGTGCTTTCACTAAAGAGTATTCAAAAATCACTAAAGAGTAAATTTTGCAACTTCTTTTACGGAACCGAAAAAATATTACTTTGCATGACGCCGGACCAAAAAATATTATGGAAAAATTACTAAAAGATTTCGGTAACTCCTGTATTTTCTTAGGCAACAAGAGGAGAAGTATGTGCCTGTAGCTCGGGAGCAGAATACGAGCTACGGTATCACCGGCCTGTCGTAAGATGCGACTAAAAGAAGGCTGCCTGGGTTCCGAGCGGCTAGTGTAAGAGTTCGAACAGCTCAGTCAGCGATGCTGGAATGGACGACGCTATGTGTGGGTGGGTGCCGCCATGAGAACCGGAGGGCGTGGTATGAGGCGTAGTGCCTCTCTCAGAATAAGGGCCCGTAGGGACGTCGCGCTAAGAGGGCAGAGGTGCGTTCTGCTGAAGATGCCGGAGTCCTCCTATTAGCGCTGCGGAAGGCCACCGAAAGGTTCTTAGTGCGGTAAAAGCGCCATATAACCCCCTTAAATAAAACAAACGATCACAATAGGAGAAACTAATAATAGTTTGTCCTTTTGTGATCCGATATAAATCGGATTGTGTTCCGATGCCGAGTCATCGATCCCAGAAGCTTCGACTCCATAAAACATTGCGTTACAATTGTAGGGTTGTTGCGTTGAACAGTAATGCTAAGAATAAATCAAATCCTATAAATAACTTGAATCGCACGTACACGTAACTTCGCAACATAATGTGATAACAACTTGTTCCTTAGTGTTATTTGCTTGGCTTTTTAATAATTTGTTGACACTCAGACAAATATAAAGTTACTAGTTGTTCTCGCGGCTTCGCCCGCGTGGAAATCAATGTGTTACAAAGTTTTTTTCCGCGTAAATACCGATCTCGTGGGAATTGTAGGATAAAAAGTAGCTTATATGTTGCTCCACAGAGAAAAGAAAAAAAACAAATACCTATACAAAAAAGATGAGCAGGCGAAGTAGGAGTGAGACCCGAGGGGCGCAACGCGGACGCCAGCGCGGCATATCCTACTTACTTGTACTTGATAATTTGGACAATTCACAAAATATCTTTATAAATTTTAGCCTGTGTTATTCCGATATATAAGCTTTATTATTGTAAAGTTTTATTAAAATCAATTCAGTAGATCAATTTTTTACGTGAAAGAGTAACAACATCGATCCGTACTCACAAACAAATGGTTGCCAGTTTACATTTCGTGTACCAGAGAAAACGCATAATTTGTGGAACGGATTCTAACCGATGCTAATTATATTCATACGATTGGGAATAATTGGATTAATGTTACGGACAGCTCTATTCCTGTAATCTCGTTACCAATGGACACTAATGACTGATGTCATTCGCAACATAATAATAACCGAATTTTTCGCAACACTCAGCAAAACTTGAACATGCTGTTTTATCTTAGTTAAAGTTGAAATGCAAGTTCTTATATAAACATAATACTTTTATTATAAAGTTATTACGACAGGTCCCTGACGGTGTAGGCTGAGAGCACAGAACGTTGCATATATCTATCCGTGCATAATTCGTGTCCTTTTTCTACAAAATCAATATATTCATACACATATGCCACATTCAGAGACTTCTGACTCCTCTATCAGCCATTAAAATCTGACCTGTTTTGGCATAATGCACTTATAATTGATCCAGTTTAAAGAAAAACTCAATGAGTCAGCCAATGTTTATGACATATTTATGAACATGCTTGTTCAGTCTCGTTGGTCGTATTGGTTGCAAGTGCGACTGCCGATCAGGAGGTCCTGGGTTCGATTCCCGGGTCGAACACTACAAAATTTTGTAATTTAGATTTTCTAGTAGTGGTCCTGAGTCTAGATATGTGCTCGATGCATGGCAATAGGCTCACCACCTATTCCATAGTGGGACGTAAACGTAACCGGTGAAACGTGCGAGTGTTCCGCATTCCTCTGCCTACCTCTTCGGGGATTACAGGCGTGAAATTACGTTTACGTATGTTTGTTCAGATGGTAAACCTCTACAACGTTGATGATTCTCAAAGTGAAATTTTAACTTTAATAGTTCCAATAGTAAATTTGAAATTAAATCTTGATTATACAAAGGGGAGTAAGGAGATTGTGCTCCTTTATGTATGCACCACTTGCCACTAATTACATTTTTTTTGGTACGTAATTGCTTTACGGTTTAGACTCGCGACAATTCATGACCTACATGCACTCATTAGATTCATGTGCTCCATGCCGTTCTTATGATTTCTGAAGAAGTATCAAAAGAAAATACTTTTTGTGGGATATTAAGCTTAAGATTACTAGTGGGACGTAGACCTGTATTGCGGTTTGAACAGAGGTATTGAACTGGTTTGTACAAAGGTATTTATTACCTACATTTAACTGCCAGTTTTTGTTTGTGCGAAAGGCCTGAAAAAAGAAAAAAAAGGAGTTAAACCAATATTAGACGGTGGTAACAACAAATAGATTGATTATAATAAATATAACATGCAGCGCGTGTCCGTCTCTCGCGAACGTCTATTGTCGTCACATAAACTGCCAACCATAATGAAACCACGGTAGCGTCTCTCAAGTAACTCGTAACTAATACTCAGTAATAACAAAACTTTTCCACGGCAAAGGTGAAACAAGCACAAAAGTGAAGAATGTTTCGGCAGCATTTCAAAAGTTCCCCATTGTGCCGCCGCTTTATTTTCCAAAATGTTACGCAAAACTTGGTTCATAATGATGTCTTTGACACACTTGTAACTGTTTATCAAAGTTTGAGTTTATTAAAATGGTCGATGATATAACGTATAGATATAACGTTAATAAACTTCTAATATATTTGCTTAAAATAAAAAAAAGGTAATAAAAAAAAAGGTAATAAAAAAAAGGTAATAAAAGATAGTAAACATAAGTTGTTTCAGATAAAGATATCATTCGTACTCTTTTTTTCATACGAATTAAACTTAATGCTATCGTTAACACGAGATCATTAACGCGAATCCGATTTCAAATTCAAATTCAAATAGCATTTATTCAAAATTGGTTCCAAAGAACACTTTTTGTACGTCAAAAGGCAACTACCACCGCTCCGGATAATGCTTCGCTATGGAGAAGAACCGGCGAAAGAAACTCCATAGGTGCATCTTTTAAAATAAATACATACTTATAATTTCAGAACATGAGCTAATTCATTGAGGAGCTGGAGTTACATGACACAAAGCATGTTTATCATTTAAATTAATCATTTACTTTGTAATATGCTTTTGTACAAAGATTTGTTTTAATGCTGGCTTTAAACTTTTTATGTGATAGATTAATAAAATCTTACTTACCGCCAGTTATATCTTACTTACCGCCAGTTCAGTTTCAATGGTCTCAGTTTATTTTCTTTCATTCTTTCCTTTGTTACGTGAGTTCGGTACCACAAATCGCGTGTATACAGGCCGGCGCATCGATTGCTGTCAGGTTTCGAAATGGTTTGTTATTTTTCGAGCTGAGCGCGCTCTGCTGGGAGCTAACGTGCACTGTTATTAAATCATTTATTATTCAGCCGACGAACTGTTTCACAATTTTCCCACAAACACGGAGCCTCACCGCCGACCTGACAACACGGCAACGTTATGCGCGTACCTGAACATGCCATTACATACACTTCAACATTTGCTTCTTAGTTTTGTAACCGCTAAGTGTTGCTTACTTGTTTAGAAGATTTTAACTTAATCATCATCATTTATTAATTACATCTTTTACTTACCTATTCTCCATGCTAACAAAATAAATTTATAAGAGCTTCACAGTATCACAACTTAACTTTTGAAGCTATGAACATATCATGGGTATATGGATTTCTAATTTATTTTTTAATTAAATTCCTTCTTACTTCGATGCTCGCTTGTAAAGCTTATATCGACTGGATCCATAATCTAATTAAAAATAAACGAAGCCTACTCTAATTAATCTATAATAAATATAGGTAATTAAAAAGGACGTAATGCCGTCCTGGCGTAATACTTTTATTAAATTCTCTGTGATATGAAATTTAAATATGACTGCAATGTTATCTAATAAAAAAATTTGTAAAAAAATAATCGACATATTTGGTAGGCACAAGATACTAAATAGTAGTAACAAAAGTAAACCATCATACACAGATACGTTGGAGATACTTTTACAGTTTTTATTAGTACACGATTTTTGTGAATGATTTTTTCAACTATTTCTTCAAATCTCTTAAAATAATTTCACCCCTAGCCGTAACATTATCCCACGGGAGTTCTAGAGCTGGCTGCTTTCATTGAAAGTAGCTTACATCAATCGAAAATCATTATGCTATCGGATATCGTTATGTACATACATACAAATCCAGCCTAATTCACGTTAGATTAATAAGATCCCGGGATTATGCTAACAGCAGCGGACTGCGACGTACATTTGTAGTAAGTAGGTAGGTACTTAGACACATATACTGGTTATCGTCAAATGATATTGTTATATTTATTATATTGTGTAGTGTATGGCAACAGGCTCACCCTGGTGACTCATGCTAGTACACTACACTGTTCTGTCTACCCTTTGGAGTTGTGTTGTGTTAAAAAATACAGATTTCATTTGGAATGAGAGTTAATACCCGGACGTGTGGTCGACGGGAGCGAGGGAACGGATGCATGACGTGCGCGCTGGGCGTGAGCGCTCGCCAGCGCGGCCCCTCATTATGCTGCCAGTGCCACATCAACCACTACTGGTCTTACTGCTCCTTGGATCATTGCGTGCGGATCGCCCTAATTGTGGAAGTCCGACCAGTGAGAATTCTAATTGGAGAATTGAGTTAATCGTGAGAGTTTCCTTCGCATTCTTCGCTGTCTGTTCCTTAGATTGTATATCAAACATTGGCAAAAATATCTAAATATAAACATTTGGCATTGACCGCAAAATTTATAAATTCCAAACAGACCCTTAAATATGAAGTCGCATTGCTATTCGTAATATGCTAAATTAACACCAAATGATGTTATATATTTTTGATACATCTTTGATATATAAAGTGAAAAGCCAAACCGAACAGATCAATAACATAAATGAGGCTCTTCAAAAAAGCCATAATAATAAAAAAATAATAATGCGTCAGGTTTTCTTTGTCCAGTGCATAGAAACTGACATCGAATTCGTGGATAGGACAGTTTTCTTAGGAATAAACAGAGATTCTAAATTGCAGTGGAGCGCTCACATACCTACATAGTTTGTGTAATAATCTTAGTTCTGTCTTTACAGTATAAGCTGTAAAGACACTCGGACAACTTGCTGATATAGCCACTTGTTTACTTTCACAGTGTAATTCTATATGTTATTGTACTGTGGGGTAATGCTGCAAGCATCGGCACTATCTTTATTTTTCAAAAAGAACCAAACAGCTATTTATGTTGTTCGATGTCGAGAGTCCCTACGAGACCTGTTTAAAACTATTACATTTTTAACTGTGCCTAGACAGTATATTTATGAAAATATGATGTATGCAAGAAATAACTATTTAACTTTCGCAAAGAATGATAGTAGAGGTACAAGGTACATAATGTAAGAAATACAGTAAAAATCGACCATACCACGCTTTCGCTTAAGTAAGGTGTCTCAGTCTTTTATGGGGAACTGTATTCGCTTCCACTACAAGATATTAAAAAAATTTATTTATCTTTCTCATAAAAAAGTTTATATCAATTACTGAAGTAAGTTTATAAAAACATCTTACAAAGTAAATGATTATTTATAAAATAAACATGCTTGGTGTGATGTAACTCCAGCTCCACAATAAATTATGTAGCTCATATTTTAAAACTAGCTGTGCCCGCGGCTTCGCCCGCGTAGAAATCAGTTTTTACGTAAAACAGTAACAAACATCCATCCATACTTACAAACTTTCGCGTAATTTCAGTTCAATCAG
>DWEJ01000766.1:0-15047 GCA_018245835.1 Mysoria sejanus stolli
GAATTAAACAGGAAAAAATATAGCTAAGACCAAAGAGAAAAAAAACTGATAAACCGGCTGCAATAAGGAGACGAAAAGCTAGGAGACTGAATTCTGTAAGTAGTTCTGATGAAGAGGAGTCAATATTATGTAATACATACCCTGACGAAGACAAGAAAAATGACGCAGATAACTGCGCTGGATGTGGCGAAAATTATTATAAAACCCGTCTTATTGAAGATTGGCTTCAATGTTTGATCTGTCACTTGTGGGTACATGAAAATTGTACACAGTTTGAGGACATCTGTTCAAAATGTGGACAGAAGAAAAAAGAAGACCAAAATCCAGTATTACTGACAGCAAAAAACAAGGGACAAGGCAGAACGAGCACTGGCCATCTCTCCCGTACTACTAAGGCCAACTTACTCTGAGATGCCGGGTAAGATGGCCAAATCCTATTATTTTTTAAACACTTTTAATTGTATGTTTTTAGTTTAAAAATCTTTTTTGAACGTTGATTTTATAAAGATATATTACGAATGATTGTAATGAGAATATAAGTTTTGTTATAAAAACAATATTTTTTATTTTATCACTCCCAAAAAACTATGGCCATCTCTAACGAATTTACCCTACGGAATTAAAATTGACAAGAGATCGATATCTTTAATGTTGCAAACGTAATAAATATGTCACTTTATTTTTCGCGTTCCACTAGAACCGCAAAAATTTCAAAATTTACATGTCCACATAAAGTTCAAAGACAAATGAATACAGCAGCGGTCGTAATACATATGTAGTTGTGTCGAGCTGCTAGCTCGCCATGGGACGGATTAGTGACGGTCTAGAAATCACGGCACAATCGTGGGCTTTGTTCTAACATGGGTCAGTATACAATTACGTATATTCGATATGGGTAAATCCCGGGCTGGTGATGCTTGGTTGCGTCTCGGACGAGTGCCCGACAATTTTGTTTGAAGTTAAATTAGAATATTTCGAAACAATTCGTACTGTTATACAAGTTTGCTTCTATGTAGTTGTATATTATTCAAAGTTAGCGTAAATTCTTCTTCATTTGTATGACTATTTTGTCATGATAATTATTTCCAAAAAATAACTTATCTTACGTGCGTGTCATATAAAGATTAGAATTTATTATTAAGTTATTATTGTCATACCGAATAACTTAGATAAGAACACAAGAATATTTTATTATAAGGTTGGTATGATTAGTTCCGTTTTTAGGTTATTGTAGTATTAAAGTAACATTGATAAGATAATATATAAACATTACATGCATATGTATAGCTATTTTTATGTTATTTGATATGTTTTGAATATTTGTATAGACATAGACATAGGTCTATAGTCTTTGTATATACATGTCTATATGTAAATGTACAGGTGTAAGTTTAACGTTTATAATGATAAACGTTAACATTACGCCTGTAATCCGAAGGTAGGCAGAGTACACGTACATGATTCTTCAGTTACCTTTAATGTTCCTCGAATCCAGACTACGGTATAATACTACGTAAACGTAACTTGACGCCTGTAATCCCCGAAGAGGTAGGCAGAGGAATACAGAACACTACCACGTTTCACCGGTTATGTTTATGTCCCACTATGGAATAGGTGGTGAGCTTATTGTCATATATCGGGCACATATCCAGACTCCGAACCACTACTAGAAAATCTAAATTAGAAAATTGTGTAGTGTTAGACCCGGGAATCGAATCTGGGTCCTTCCGATCAGCAGTCGCACTTACAACCAATACAACCAACTAGGCAGTCGTTATAATAAATATTAGAATTTTTTAATAGGAAATATAAGATCCAATAGTACACGGGATTTAAACCCAGTCCCTCTCGATCAGTAGTCACATTTGCAACCACTCGGCCAAACCAAGCATCATGCTTTATTTTAGTGGCAACATTAAATAATTAAAAACAGGCTATGACTTAATTAACAGTAAATAACCTTCTGTAATGACTACTGTTACCGAAATTTAACCTTATTTTGTTACTGTTCAAATCAACGTCTATGATTTCGTTGACATCGATAACTCGCAGGTACTTAAGGCAGTGTAGTCTCCTATTGAGAAGTCCTGATAATAACCGCTAATCCATTACCAACGAATCGACACTTTGACGAACATAGTACCTACTATGAAGATAATAAAAGGGAGTGGATAAAAAAAATCGATATGATATATCGATATTATCGGTTGAATTGATTGTCAAAGGTACTAGGAGGCACATACCTTCAAGTAGCTCGAGTGAGGCACCCCCACCAGTGGACACGTGGGACACCTTGTCTTCAGTGCCCCATTTGGCGCAGCAGGTGGCCGTGTCACCCCCGCCTAATATAACAGACACTCCTTAGTAAGCCTGGTCGTTTCTTTCTTCAATTTTATTTTATATTTCATATATTCGTATATATGTAATAAACAATAATCTGTTGTCTCCTGATTTTTATTGTTCTTCATATTTTGGTTATTAAAAATTCATCATTTGTTTTTAAATTTATCAAAGACAGACATAAAGACACAAAAATAATATTGTGTTTTTACATAATACTTTTTGGTAACATAATAATGCTTTAATAAAAAATATATAACTAATTATAAATTGACATTAAGATGAGCACTTACCGATAATGGTAATGGTGCCATTGGCCGTGGCCTTCACTACACCATCCATTAGAGCACGTGTTCCACCAGAGAACTTTTCGAACTCGAACACGCCGGCTGGACTGTAGAAGACAAAACAAAACTGAAGTCTACGAGCAAACTAACACTGTCTTTAAAGATTTACATCATACCATGTTTATTTTATGTCGGTCATCAGCCTTTTTCTATCCAATTCTGGAGCTTGGTCGCCCTTGAGGGGTTGATAAACATAATCCCAACATTGGGATGTGGGTTATTTATCACAGGGCACAGCTTCTTGCACCACATATACTGCTGACCATAAGCGGCTGGGGCATTTGGCTATGTCTAACCACACTATGCCATACCGCGATATGCCAACAACGAGTTTAATCATCCACTTATGACACTATATCAGTGTGGGGAATGTACTTGCTCTGAGACAGATTTAACTTATTTACTTTTTTGTGCCCAATAAATGAGTGAAAATCTATATTGATAAGGCTAATCATAATTTAGATAGATTAATCAGTTAAAAGGTTATAATGATCACTCTGTATAAAATTTGCAAAATGAGTGTGTATTAAGAATTTTATCTTTTGAATGGTCCATTTAGTTTGACATAATTTATTTCTGTTATTTCCAATGTTTTCTGTATCAGAATCCAACCACCCTATTCATTCCGAACTATATGAATAATAATGAAAATTATTTTTAGGACAGAATTCTTACCCATTCCAAACAATAACTTTAGCTCTGGAAATTGGCTCAGCGAAAATAGCTCTTGATTTAGTGCCCACATCAAGACCCATCCAGCCGTCAGGAATGCCATCCTCCATGGTGACTTCACGGGACTGTATTTACACAAAATCATAATGTTGGATATTCCATATGGAATATTATAATTACATTTAGAAAAATTGCAGTCATAAACTGCAGTTTTTTAGTTCTAAAACATTTTTACAAATTATTGCAACATTTTTGATACACTGCCTTCAAATTGCTGAAGTATGTCTATTTAAAGTCGATACAACAAAATAATAAGACTTCATTTGTTCACTGACTTGTTACCACAATTACCAAATTCAATATGTAGGACACTTTTCTTTCCATGAAAATATTTCAATGCTGTAGAAAAACACAAGATATGTTTACAATTACTTCATGCACAGCTGGCAAATAAATTAAGAATCTCTTAAGGAGTATAATATTTTAAAACTATGTATTAATAAAATTATTAAAGTAACGTAAATTATAGCAGTGTAAAGGCTAGTTGCTTATTATTATTACTCACTTCTGCGTTTTCATCAAATTTGTCAGCAATGACAAAGTCAGTGGGCAGGTGCAGTTTAACATTGTTGTTGCGAGCTTTCTCTACCAATTTCGTTACAATTTTAGCACCCTCAGGATCATACAACGAGCTGCCAATCTTAAAAGGAAATGAATATTATGTTACAGACTGAACAAAAAATTACCATTGACATACCAAAAAAAAATAACTAACTATATTTCTACTGTGCACACAATGTTATAAATGCCTAGAATATTAATTATAATAGTATTGATAATTTGACTTTTGGATGACAGTGTAATTAAAAGTATACAAGGTTTAATGGAAACCTTGTCACAGATAATATCTGCATGAACATTTGAAACACAACAAAATAATACCTATATAATATACTTGAAGAATAAAATACAAATATGCTACACCTTAGGTCCCACAGCATTAAAAAGAATTAAAATGTATATATGAGGTGAAATATTATTTTATGTATTTATTTATCATATTCACCTTCATGCCAGTTGTCTCTTTTAGGAATGTATAAGCCATGCCACCACCAATGATCATCTCATTGACTTTATCTAGAAGGTTCTCAATTAATAAAATCTTGTCTGCTACTTTAGCCCCTCCAAGTATAGCAAGGAATGGCCTAAAAATTATATTGTTTTCAATTTAGTTTCATTGTCTACAAATTAATTATAACATGATCCAATGAGTTTGTTTACTAATAAGCTTATGTAAACGATACCTTTCTGGCTCATGCAAAGCTTTGGCAAAATATTGCAGTTCTTTCTTGAGCAGAAAACCACTAGCTCTCTGTTCGAATCCTTCACCCATCATGGAGCTGTGTGCTCGGTGAGCAGTTCCTGTACAAAAAAGTGTTACTTACAAGCATGAATTTAATACAAATGCCTCCATATCCATATCCATATCGACCCTTCTGATGTTCCACTGTTGGAACATGGGTCTCCTCTCAGAAAGAGAGGGTATGAATATCGAGTTTTATCCATATTAAAATTGTATATTACAAATTTTCTGCTATATTTTAATACTTATGTCATTAATTCTGTTTTGGTAACTTTATTTGTTTGATTGGGCATATTAAGGATATTAAATTAAATACATTAGAAAATTAATTGTCTATCTCAGCAAGTTGACACTGATTACTCAGCCTGTAAATCTTAATTGGAACAGCACAGTAGAGAATACTTATAAAATAACATAAAAAATGTTTATTGGCAAATTTCATGGCACATATTATTTAGAATTCAAAACAATATAAGTCCTGTTTTTTACTAATGGTTATATAGAGATGTTCAAACATATAGCACATATATTACACTTACAGAGATAAAATGATTCTGTTTGAAATTTTTTAATAGTTAATACTGATAAGTGAAAGTCTATTTATTTTAAACAATCAATTTTACAGATTCTAAATATCAATATAAATCAATATCACCTGTAATATCACTTAAAACAAATAGCCTTTTCCCCAAAAATATAAAAGTTGAATATATTTTACCAAAGGCATCATTGATATAAAGATCTCCCAATTTCCTCAGGCTGGCCCTAAAAGTCTTAACTTTTTCTGGATCAGCTTTAACTTTGGCTCCACTGGCATCAACACCTTTGCCTTCTTCCTCAATATGGAACCTGAGGTTCTCAAGTAAGATAATAGATCCCGATGGTGGGTCTGCACAAGCTGCCTCCACTTCGGGCCCCACACAATCAGAAAGGAATGTTACATCTCTATAAGTAATAAATGGTGTCATTTATTAGATATTCACTCTATGCTATTACACAAAAAAAAATTGTAGTAACAAGTGATGTATTAATACAACTTTGTTTATTTTATAAAATGAAGGTTATCAATATATGGAAGGAAATATTACTTATTCAAGAGCTTCTTCAACTCATCAGCTACTGGTTTTAAGGTGTACTTCAGGTTAGCATTGCCGTCCGGCCTTCCGAGGTGTGACATAAGAACCACGGATTTCGCACCCTTGTCCAAGGCATACTTTACCGAGTCCAAAGCTGCTACTATACGCTGGTTGTTTGTAATCACTCCTTCTTTCAACGGAACGTTGAAATCAACCCTAAAATGTATTTATATTATTATAGGAACAATCAGTGCATAAAATTATTAACTAATAATCATTATACACCTGACGCACCTCATTAAGACACGTTTACCGCTCAGGTTCAGAGCATCGATGCTAAGTTTATTTAAAGCCATTTTTCGAAATCCAGAAAAAGTTTAAAACTTTGTAAATTAATAGCAGACTTCCAAATTGAATTGATTTCCAATTGGCAAGTTTAACCTTCACTGTGTCAAAAGGGTCAAACTTTCTTGCCATGTATAAAAAAATAAATTAAATTAATTACCAATTACATAATGTGCTAGTATAAAACAATAGCCGATAATTTTACCTTAAGTTTCGTTTATTTCATTAATGTTTTTTTACATATAATACAAAGTTACAATGTTAATAAGCATTACTGAAATAAATAAAAATGTTGTGTTATCCACATTACAGAGTGAGAAGGAACGAAGTGCAGAACGCGGGAGGGCCTTTTTACGTTATGTTATGTTGGCATCACTGCTTGTTCTTCGCGAAATATGCACGCATTGAGACGCTCGGATTTAGAATATTCTTTGAATATCTACGTTGAATTTTATGAAACTACGTTAGTGAGTGAAAAGTTTTCGACTTTATTTGTTTCCGAGTGTTATTTACTGTGTTGTTCTGTGTGTATAAGTGTCTGCGTTGGGTGACGAATAAACAAAAGAGTAGTGCGTCGAAAGTTGAAACATGGTGCCGCTAGGGCCGGGGCCAGGCCATCCCACCGCACACCAAACGCTTGGTGGGCCTTCAACTAATCTGTCCGGTCCAAATTCGTTATCACAGAGCGCTCCGCAGTCGAATAAGTCGTCAGTGGCGGTAAGTTGAATTATAATTATAGATTTACTAGTTTTGCGTCAATCTGGCGGGTCGCACATGTTTATGTAACTTCTTGTCTGAGCACGTGCGATTTGGCGCTAATTTTATATCGATTTCCAGAAGCCGAACTACACACTTAAGTTCACTCTTGCCGGGCACACCAAAGCTGTGTCGTCGGTGAAATTCAGTCCCAACGGTGAATGGCTCGCGAGCTCCTGTAAGTTACCCTCTACCATTAGTCCTTCAAATCCCATCGGTTATCAATAAACATTGGCCGGTTTAAGAGTTTTAAATGTCGACAGCTACTACGGTTCGTTATAGTTTGAATGTTAATTTCAATTATCGCGACGCCTAGTCTTATCGCCATATACATAAGTAAAAAAAATAATAGTATACTCAATCATTTATTTTTTATTGTTTGTTTTAACATTTTGAATAATTGATTTTGTGCCTACTTTAAAAAATGTCTAAAAAGCTTTTTAATTGTTAATATTACATTTTTCATACCAGATTCATTGGCATGTTACACTGACTTGATTTGACAAACATTGTTTGTGAGATTTATTCATACATTTAAGTGGGCCATGTACAATGTAACATGATAATGAGCATGACATATACTGGCCTGCAATGTTGGTGACAATTTAGTATTGTGTAATACTGTACAACTTTCCTAGTAAAAGTTTCCACAGGAAACAATATTTAATACTATGCTGGCATTTGTTGTGTGTGTGGCATGTGAATAACAATTCTGTCAGGTTTATTAATATTAAAAGCTTTGTAGATAATGTGAGTTATGTTAACATTTTCAGTTTCATAAATATTGAAAAAAATAATATCACCAGTTTTATTAGTACTTTTTATTAAAACAGAGTTGCAAGTTTTATAAATATTTCATGTGCAGTGGACATTTAGATGAACCTTCACACATAAGTAATCTTTAATATAATATTGCAACACAGAATTCTGAATTGCATAACTATTTCCAATGATTTCCACTTACCATACCATGATACCATAGTAAAACTATTTTAATAACAATTCAGATGCAACAGTTAAATGTTAAAATATCAAGTTTCATTAATATAGTAAGCTCAAGCAGGAAGCTGTTGACAAAGGTCAAAGGATGAACATAAGAGAGAGAATATGTGTGTCACAGAGTATAAATAGATTGGAATGTTTTATTTTTAATTCTTAGCTATGAATTACAATAGGCCTTTGGTTTCATTACACTCCAGCATTATATAAATGGCAATATACTTATGTGTATTTATCTATTAGTAGAAGATACTGTGTCATCTGTGTTACCAAATTCCAGTTAACAATTATTATTTAGTTTCTGCACCAGATTTATTGATTTGTGTTTAATTTCATTTTCAGCTGCTGACAAGCTTATTAAGGTGTGGGGTGCGTATGATGGCAAATTTGAGAAGACTATTTCAGGACACAAAATGGGCATCAGTGATGTGGCCTGGTCATCAGACAGCAGGTTGATAGTCAGTGCTAGTGATGACAAAACTTTAAAGGTAATAGTTTAGTTTTTTTAAGTTTCAGTTTCATCAGAACTTAGCATGTTATATCATTTTCTGATAGTAGATTAATTATATATGATTACAGTTGTATATTAGTTAGCTTCCCTGTTTTTACATTTAAACACTACTTTTTGTTCTGAAAAACCACATGTTATAATGAAAATATTATAAACATCCTTTAGAATTAATATAGCAATCATCTATCATACAGGTGCTTATAATCTTGTCATGGATTAAGCATTCATAAAAAATATGTAGCTATAGACAATAATACTCAAGGCCACCTGTACTTTGTTAAGTTTTTTTATGCATAGCAACCAACTTGTTGCTGAGTAAGCCTCTTTCAACATAACAATATTGAGTGACCTCATTTATGTGCTCATGTAATAAAAAAACTTGTTTGTTTTTAATGTTATCACTTTTACTTTTATTTCCTAGTAAGCCCATTATAGTTTTTATAGCATTTTATTCATAAGACAATGTTAGTCTTTGGAGCTTCTCAAAGTACTCAAAACATTTTTAATTTTTTTCCCTCTTAACATTTTTATTGTAAATATGTTTGTTTTATTAGTGAATACTATTATACACAGTAGATTTTTCTGTTTATGTTTTATTACAATATTTACATGTATAATTTTTAAATTTTGGCATTCTTGATTTCAAATATTTAAATTTACAGATATTATTGTGTTGTAAATTTCAGTGTGTGTATATTCACAAAAAAACACTTCATTGTTTTCTATTCCTTAAACTATGATTTTACCTGCATCCAATCTATGAAGTAGAGCACTAGATTTCCCACAGTTATTGAATTCCTTATCACATTTTAAAGATAACATTACATGCTCTATATATCATTTGTTTGATGTTCAACATGACTGATAAGCTCGGGAAGTTGTCTTTACAAGTTAAACTTCACACCACAGATAAACTATGCTACCCTGCAAGCTAACTGAATTCGTGTTTAATGAATGTTGAAAATAATTATAGTTGAAAAGAATTACATTTATAATCATTCAATGTTTGGTTCATGACTATTTAAAGCACTGTCTGGCTAATCAACCAAAATAAAATTTAATTAATATTGCCTTTTTACAAGTCATCTTCTTGTTTACAAGTCATCAATCCTTTTAGTTCATAATGTATCGATCAATATGTCATTTGCAGGTTTGGGAATTAAGTTCAGGCAAATGTTTGAAGACTTTGAAAGGACACAGTAACTATGTATTCTGCTGTAATTTCAACCCACAAAGCAATCTTATAGTATCTGGCAGCTTTGATGAAAGTGTTCGGATATGGGATGTCAGGACAGGTAATGTTTTTACTTAAATAAAATAGTAAAACTTAAGAATTACTTTTGTTGTTTGATCTTGACTTTTGTGATTCTTGGATAGTATATTAATCAGTAATATGACATTATTTTAGATGAATCTTGTGTTTAATGTTAATCAGATTGGAATGAAGTAGAAATGTAACATACATCTAAAATAACACCTGTAATCCCCAAGGAGGTAGGGAGAGGAGTGAAGTACACTCCCACATTTCACTAGTTACATTTCTATGAAGTATAAGCAGTACATAAATACAAAATGTCTTATTTATCCTATGTTTTATTTATACTTAATGTTAAAATGTCTTATTTATTCTTATTTGTCTTATGTTTCACTAGAGCATTTTTCAGTGTGCTTAATTATTTAATACAATAAAACTATTCTGTGCATTATCTCAAAGAGAAATTTTATTTACAGGAAAATGTTTGAAAACTTTACCAGCACATTCAGATCCGGTTTCAGCGGTGCATTTTAATAGAGATGGAAGTTTAATTGTGTCCTCCAGTTATGATGGATTATGGTATGTGTTCATTATTTAAAATACTACTTTAATATTACCAATCTACAAAGATCTGACAGTTGCCCCAACTAAAATAATTTTTTTTTATGTTGCTAGATGTAATATTAATTTATATTCATAGTCTTAAAATTTTTACACATAACATTTTCTTTCAGTCGAATTTGGGATACAGCATCAGGGCAGTGTTTGAAAACATTAATTGATGATGACAATCCACCTGTATCATTTGTTAAGTTCTCTCCAAATGGAAAATATATCTTAGCAGCAACACTGGACAACACACTTAAGCTGTGGGATTACAGCAGAGGAAAGTGCCTTAAGACATACACAGGCCACAAGAACGAAAAGTATTGCATCTTTGCCAACTTCAGTGTCACTGGAGGAAAGGTGAGTTGGATGTAAACTGTTAATAGGAATACCAATTTGAACCGACATAGTACAGTGTAAACTCTTTATAATGTCGTTCATTATTATGAAAAACTTTCTATAACAAAGAAATTAGGTCCATTTGGTTGGTTTACCAAAAAATCTATACATTAATTCACTATAATGCAACAGCCATTCTCTATTACAAAGAAATATTTTCATGATCGAAGTAATTTTTTTATTAATCAGCTTACAATACTAATCTTTTGAGATGCCAAAATTTGTAAGGAAGATACCTGAGGTCATAAAAACAGCTGTCTTGCTTTTGCTTTTGTTTTTGTTAACTGCCTACACATGTGTGTCATTATTCTTAGATTAAATTATTTGTAGGGAATTTTGGTCTCAGTAACGCAACACACACACCATCCTCGTTTTTTAATGATAATAATTCCACCACATTCCAATACATGCCTAAAATACTAAAATTAAATTAAAATGATTGTAATTAGTTAAATTTGGTATATTTTTTCTCTTGTAACGAACCCTTGAAATTCATTATAAAAACTTTACATTGTACTTTGTGTGAGTAAATTTGCATACAATCCTTACAACCAACATTATTTACACCTACTATATATGAAGATCTTGTTTTGAACATCACAACAGATGTATGGTTTTATATATTTAACATTATGGTGTGTGTTTTGTAAATGAAAATTGTGTATAGCTGTTAAACTCAAAACATTAACCTACCCTCTAAAAGGTTTTGTGCAATTTAGCTAATTGAATGTGCAGTGTTTGATAACCGTACAAAAATTAGAGTATTGAATTTTTTTTCCAGTGGATAGTATCAGGTTCAGAAGACAACCTGGTATACATTTGGAACTTACAGTCAAAGGAGATTGTGCAGCGGCTCACTGGTCACACTGACACAGTGCTGTGTACTGCTTGCCACCCTACAGAGAACATCATAGCATCGGCTGCACTTGAGAATGACAAGACTATCAAGTTATGGAAAAGTGATACTTAATTTAAACTGGTCAGTTTTTACAACACCTCAGTTATTAAATGATACTTACATCACACAATTTAGAATAATGCACAGATAACATAATGTATTATATAAATGTGTTACTCTTAATAAGCAAGTTATTGGGTTATTAGGAAACTGGGTCAGAAGTGTTTATCATCATATTCTGTAGTGGTCTAGATCCAACTATGATAGCACTATTGTTTTTATTCACAATTGAAACAACAAAAAACAGCATATCATAACACCTGTAATTGTCAAAGAGGTAGGCTGGGTCAGTGTTACACGATACAAGATATGGGTTCAATATATAATAATAAAATATATAATAAAAATTTTTATTTTAATTTATACACAGTTTACATTTTGCCAAAATGTATGAATACAATGATAGTTTAATAATGAAGTGAGGCATTGTCTGTAAAAGCTCACCCCTTATTCCATGGTAATATACATCTTACCCATTATTATTCCATGGTAAGACATATAAGATCATAAGTAAACCATAAAAGTGTAATACACACTTCTGACCATCTCTTCGAGAAATATGGGTGTACTGTTTATTGTTTTTTATGATTAACAGTTTGTTTTGCTTTGTTACAGCCGACGGCGCAGACCTCGAAGTTTACTTGTGGCAGGCTTTATGTCGAAAGTCGGGAACGCCTTTGGCTTGTGAATAGTTTATATAAGATATTATTTTAGTTCACGACATTATGGACAATTGGATGCCGGGCATAATTCGTTTTAAAAATAGTCACTCAGATTTGAAAGTGTGCATTTTTAGTTGTTTTAAGATTACATATTTTTGTATCTGACATGTGAATGAGAAAAGATATAAAATATGTTTTAGCCATTATGATTTAGTTAAGACGAGTTTTAAGGATCCGCTTAAGAATAACTTGTTGGATGCAAATAAATATTAAGTAGTTATAGTGTGTTTTATTTCTCACCAAGTTTATCTAAACTAGAATTATTAACTTTGTCAAATTACAATTTTACGCAAATATTTTGACTGAACAGTAGACAAAAACGGGCTCCAGACGCCTTCGCAACACGTCAGAGTCCTTAATATTCTTAATACTCATTTGATAAGCGTAGCAATAGTCGCAGTTTTAAAAATGCCTTTTATTATTCCTAGAGGAATGGAAGGGAACGGAATTGGAAAAAGGTTAATCTTATGAGTGAATTTATCTTGATTACAAAAGATCTTGTAAACTATGGTATAAAAGTGGTTCTTAAAAGTAGGTCATACAGTTATGACCAAAAAGGAAGAAATAATACAACACAAACTTTATTGGCAAAATTAAAAGAAAAAGCTAAAACTTCACATAAACTCAGGTTGGTACAGGTAATTTTGAATTACAAACAATAAATCAAATATGGCGAACCTGTGTACGGCTCTCTTAACACTCATGTAATAATTGTGTAATATCAATGTTATCAGACCCGAATGTACCAGGCTCGGAAATTTTTTATAACAACAATCTTAGAGCGGCGACATAATCGTCACAACGATTAAGCCTTGTTTCCTGAATAAAAAAAAACAATCTTGGATGTCGCTCATTAAATTAGAAATTGATATTTATCAATGAACATATTATTTAACTATTTTGAAAATAATTGAGCCAATAAGTCGAACCTGAAGTCTTAAAGAGTAGCTTACAAGATAAAGCTTGATCTCAAGATCGCCAAAGCTTTATTATAAGGTCTTGTTTCCAACTGAAAATTTCAAAAATGAGTCTGTATTTGAAGTTGAAAAGATCAGGAAAATTGAGATTAAAAAACCAACAATAGTTAACCAATATGTAGTTAAATTTGTGTAAAAGAAATTCAAGTAATAATATTAATCATCTACGCATTAATATTTGTATCTAACGTAAGTATTCCAAAGGTAGCGAATTTTAAAATACACGACCTTATCTGGGTGTTTCAAAAATCCTGGACATTGTTTATAAACTATCCACTGCCCTTATTCGCTTTGACAGTAAGACAGTAAGAAAACCGTGACATGTCCTGGCAAAGCAGGAAGGTTGGCAACTCTATTCTAAGAGTATGCTAGTCTATGCTGGCCAGACATTTAAAGTTTCGTCAATCCCCCGTATAACACGGTCATTCCCCCATATAACACGGTCATTCCCCCATATAACGCGGGGATTTCCCACATACATATTCCTGTACTGTGAAATGTATAATGATTTGTACTGTTCATAATTAGCTTCGCGTACCTTTGTGTGTCAATGTCAGTGTGTTTGAAATGTTCTTAGTTTAGTTTGTTTTTAATAAAACGTACATATTTTGTTCATAACATAGTGTTTTCTTAATATTCGATTTAAACCCCATGCAGCGACAATAGTTAAATGTGATGAATCATTTATACGTAACGTGTTATACGAGGTTGTTAAAACTCGTTATAAGGGAATACTCCTAAACGCGTTTTCCTATAACAACTAATCTATTGTGTTTTAGGGGGGATTACTGTGTCTTTAGTACCGAATGATTGCTTTACTATAAGTTTAAGTCCTAATATTGCTTTACTATAAGTGTAAGTCCCGACTTTCGACATAAAACACACGAAAATAGTTTCATTCACTTTAGTCTGAAATTTAGAAACAAGGTTGATTAAGTCGAGTTATGCATAAAAATCTTTTTGAAATAAAAAACGATGGGATTATTACAACATGCGTATTTTATCCTGCTCTATTTGATTTTGATAACTGGATATAATATGCATGTGCTTGAGGTTGACGAGTCTTCCGTAAGGCGATACATTATTTATGTTATGGTTGATCCACATTGCAATCTTCTTTATAACACATGTCATGCGTCCTACGTCATGCGTGAGATATGCAGTCTTCTTCACCTCAGTGGTCAAGAGCGGATCGGGAAGAGGCGAAGGTGTATGTCTGGTGATTTAAGACAACCTTTGAAAGTTTGAGACTAGACCATACGATTTGAATGTCTATTTAATTATTTGTAATTTTTAGATGGAGGTAGTTATTTAATAAAATGTTGGGGTTGTATCGGACAAGTTATAATAATTTGCGTTACTAATTATTAGAACGGGTATATAATATTATAATCCATGTAGTTAGTACAAGATAGTTAAACAAATAAATTGACCATTTCCTGTCGCATATTGCCACGGTTAATAGATCAGAACTGTCTTATTATCAGCAAACTCTATTTCAGCTAAAAGGATATCAATTAGGTCAGCTTTCCCACAGGATTCAGTAGATGTTTCTTGGTTGAATCGACGCTAATATTTTCAATATAGTCGCTTAATAGTATAATAATAATTTAATAAAGCTTATACCAACCAACCAATATTATTGTCTGCCAACCCGCACTTGGCCAGCGTGGCAGACTATGGCCTTAACCCTCTCTTTCTGAGAGGAGACCCATGTTCCA
>DWEJ01000767.1:0-15041 GCA_018245835.1 Mysoria sejanus stolli
GATTGTTAAGAATTTATTAATGTTTCAAAATGAATTTCTTTATTTCTAAAAGATTCAGCTCTTAAGTAAGATGTCAAGTGAAACTGTAACTAATCAAAGCATCTTATACATTGCAAGAAATTTCTGAAGGAAAACATTAATAATCTTGCTAATTTACTAAATGAAGTTAAGAATAAACAACTTTTGTGTTACGCAAGTTCAGGGACAAAATATTTTGTGTTTAGGCGCCAGGAAAGCGTTCTTGTAACGATCGATGTTATGCAAAAGGTATTGCTATGTCGTGGAAGGTCGCACGAAACGATGTACGCAGCGAGAAGTAGGACCAAATTCGGTGGCTGGAAAATAGAGATACACTCTGGAAATTGTGTTGACTAGTTAGTTAATTTATGTTATTTCTTAGACAAGATCTTTAAATTTCAAAATATATCATTTATATTCATTTCTTGCGAATATTGCAATTTTGAATGTTTCATTTCACATTGAAGTTTTTAAGGATTGATTTAAAAATCTATGACACTTTCGAATATTCAAACTTTTCTAGAATAAAATAGGTTTGGTAGTTTTGACATGCATATGTAACGAATGTCTTAAGTAACTTTCAGTAATAAGCAATGAGCTGAACAGAATATGATGCCTATATTTTAATTTCTAACCCGTGGATTTGACAGTTTTTATCATGGCTTAACATCCATTGATATCTGAAAGTAGCAACCAAGAAGTCGTTCAATAGCCCTCCTCAGAATTATAACTCCTTTACATTTCTTGAGAGATTACTTCCTTCTTCGCGTTAAATTATATTTAAATGGAATATTAAAATTGTTAGTAAAAACAGAAGACGATTTCGAACGAACAGGCGAACAGTTAAACGATTTCCCAAAAGTCTCTATGAAATTGGAACATTTGGAAACACTAGCAGTAGTGAGTCATACTTGGGAACTGGAACATAATATTTGTGGTTTTTATAAAAGTAGCAGGAATGTAATTGCTTGTGACTAATGTTAGAATGTATGCGAGGTTCTTTGTCGGCCGTGGCGCCAAAACTTCATCGCTGAAACGTTGAGATTTTGTGTGTTCTAATTTTAAAATATTATAGTGTTCCCAAAAAATTATTCTATTTCGCTGTGTTTTGATTCGCTTTTAGACAGTCATGCATTATTTTGTTTTAAAAATAACATCTCTTATATTTGGAATTCTTTAAACATGTTTGATGTTTGGATATATTTTGCTGTTCGGCATTTTGAACGGCAGTTTAACGCGAGAAATTAATCCCGATTTAAAATCCTCTTAGTTCTTTGTTCAAATTAATAATCACTGTTTCATTTTTCAAGTACACATTTCGATTCAGAGATTTTATTACTAGCACTTTCTTATCTTTATAATCTACTGATAAGCTGCAATAGTAAATTCAAAATATACGATTAACTGATACACAGATTAACAATAACTTTACTTAATAAACTAAAAACTTAGTTGTAATATTTGATAAGTTTGTATGCCCTATTCTTATTTTAATGCTGAGGGGTTATTAATAATCCACGCTATTTCCACAACCACATTCGTCGTAGTGATTACCGATATATATTTGGAGATTTGTACATAGAGAGTCGACGGGCGCTTTCAGTAAATAGCCAAGGCAGCTATTTGCATACTACGGCAATAAATGCTACGGACACGCGAGCTCCGCGACCTGAAAGGAAACGATTCTATGACTCATACTGTCGACTTCAGCTACAAGAACGTTTTTAGCTCGCCCTATATTTGGCGTATAATTATTTATTACAGTTCATTGGTAAAGCTTATTTTAATGGTGAAAAAAATGAAATAAAAATGACAAATTGTTGCATCCTAACAATAGACTTTCTTCTTTCGTTTCGATCTGGTGTCACGGATCCTGATATCAGAGAGATCTATAAACCTTTCATATAACAATTAAAACTTCATAAATTGTATAGCTTATACACGAGTATGTATTAACGGTCTAGTTAAGTGGTTAAAGCCGTTTCACACCTTCGCCTTGCTGAAAATTACATAATTATTTATTCTCCAGTGTATAAATTGTTTTGTTTCTGAATAATCAACTATTTTTTACAATTTATTGTTTGTCATTGTCGTTAAAATAACGTGTTGTGTATATTTCTTTTAACCAGAATGTAATTTGCTAATGGATCAAAAATAACACCCAGTAAGAGTTTGAAATTATTTATTTAAGCTCTGTGGGGAAGCTTCAGCTAGTCTAAGTTTCAAATGTAAGAAGCTTTAGATAGTTTAACTTTAAGTTTTAAATTGTACCACTAAATTAAATATATTTGTATTGTAAATTAAAACTAAAATAAATATACCGTTAGACTTGTAGTAAAAGTGGTCGAAGCACTGGATTAAACAGTCACCTGAAAAGTAAATTTACTTACAGTAGTGGATCCTAATAGAAAACATTCGCGTCGACTCACGGTGCGCTAGGGACACAAAGATAAATACCACTATCTTGGCTTAATGGCTTTCTGTCTCGCGTCTTAGAGGGTGTCCATCCGAGCAACGGCCGGTCACCGAGACTTTGATTTGTCTTCGTTACTCAGACATTTCTCGCCGAGCGAACAGAATTTTGATCAATTTACACCGAATTCAATTTTGGACCTTCCAACCGGATTAATAGTTATGCGGCTTAAGATGAATGGATGACCACTTTGTTTGCACACTAAATTTACAAAACAAATACACAAACAACTATGTACACGTGGTAACGATAGATTTAATATAGGACGTAAAGCGAAATATTCTCATTTTGTGTCCCGGACGTGAGTTACGTTGATAAAAAGCTCCCAAAGCAAACGCACGCTTAAATATTTAAAACGTGCATACAAATTTCACACTACTTGTTTCCTACGACATTTATACTCAAGAACTGCACGGGGCGGATTTTTCCGGCTTCTGTTTCCCATTGATTCAATGTGGGTCCTACGTCATTGTGTTATAAGGTTCAGTTCTCGTGTGAGCGAGTATATAAGTCAGCGCCGTCACCTGAGCAAACGGCGCGGGGGACCACAACAGGTTTATATCAATTTTCTGCTGAGTGCGTCTGGATCGTGGAAAACACTTAACTCTGTATGTGCCTTTACCTATGTTCTTTTTAGATTGAAGACGTTTACTCCACAAAAGTCGTTCTACCGTATACAAGCGACATGTCAAATATCTATTGTTCACTGTTTGTATTTGTTTAATAAAAACTATCATTGAACAAAATAAATGTAACCCTTAGAGTGTAGAAAAAAAAACTTTACTCTAATATCGATGAAGACGTTTATGGTGACAACATTATGTGTAAAATCAAGTGTTTGAGTTTAGTAAGCAATTGACAAAATAAAATATTTCCATAAATTTCATATTAATCATAACTTACACTTGTTACAATTGTGATATGTTATTAATAATAATAGTAAAACATGTCGCAGGTTTGTTTACTTGTTCATCCATATATGAGAACACATAAGCTTAGCTATCTTTGATGATTATGATATAGCGAATCAAGATTTAGTGCGTCTGTTAACCACACGGAAAATATTCCACTTCTCTCTCCGAGACCGAAAGTTTACTTGGGAATTTTTCGTGTTAGCGGATGATAAATATAATACACGAACGAACACTCAACCTAATCTCGTAAACAAACAGCTTCGGTAAACATATCTAAACGTCTGATTACGGTCTGTTGTTATGGATACATTTACATATTACTATGAGAACAAAGTAATATTGGCCAATACTTTCAAGGTTGCTTGGAATTGTATGGAAACAAATCTTTATCAGATTTACTTATTGTACGTTAAGGTACACAAATTGTCTTGTGTAGGTTTGAGTAATCATGAGATACCTACTTAAAAATTGTGCCTTATACCGAGTTAAATCAATAAATCACCAAATGATAATGATATAGATTAGTTCTATACTAACACTATGTAACTTAGCTTAACTTAACTAAATGATCATTGAAATTTTTTACTTTTTATCTAAATGGCAGTGAAATCGAAAGAAAATTAAAAAGTATGCTGGAAACAGGATATCAGTGTAACCATGTAAGGGTACGTATAATAATTTGTAGATATAATAATTTGTACAATAATATTATATACAGCGTGATGTCGTGCAAAGAAAAAATCTAGTTAATATTTTCTGGTATATGTTATACTCTAGCTATCTAGTTAATATTTTATCTAGTTAGTCTTTTTTCTTTGAAAATCTTCAATGGGTAACGTTTATAATTGTTGGTCTTGTATAGAGTAGAGAGCTATTAGTAATCGAATTATCAATCATGCCGGACATATGTCACAAGTCCACGGATCGCTTAACTTGTGAGTACTATGAACATGTAGTTATTACAGTTCTAAATATAATCTACGTATGTATTACTTCCAACCCTACAGTCCAGTTATGCCGCTGAGAACAGGGATGGGGTAAAACGGATAACATTTTCCAATTAAACTGAAAATGTGTCTACATTTCACTTATGTGTTTTATTTAAAAAAATGTTTTAATAGATATATACTAATAAACGAACGTACATGTATATGTTCTTGAAACATTTAACATGATTCGTAGAAGCAGAATAACACAGTATGGCATGTACTATATAAGGAACAATAATTAGTGAATAATTGATCAAAATGACCTTTGGTAATTCCTACAGTTTCACAACAATATAAAGATTAATTACGAAATGTACTTAAAAGATGGAGGACATATATTCAATGCTTCGTAGATCGAGTGCTTATACGCACGACGGCTAATCGTGAGGTCCTCGGTTATCTAACTTGGAATCTAATTCTAACTTGGAATTCCTAGTAGTAACTCTGAGTCTGGAATGGGCCCGGTGTATGAAAATAGGCTCACTACCTAATACATAGCGAGACGAAAACGTAACTGGCGAAGCGTGGTCTTACTGGATTATAGATGTTTTTTATTACGTTATATTGTACCCATATACTTCATATAGTGTACATATTTTTATTTTTTATTTTTTATCACCATATCGAGGTTCCTCTCAGGTTTTCCACATTATTTGAACGCAGACTCAGTAATAAAATATACGTGTGCGTTATATATGATTCATAACAATCAGATCAGTTACAAATCTATTATTTTATAGACAGCTTAGATAAACTGAACGGTCATTACTCTCCAACCATAAGTCTCCTGTCACGCGCTCATCAATCACATATTTACGACCTACGCCCGAGTCAAAGTGATCTTATATATCAAGTTTTATGATCGGTGAGATCCTTGAGTGTTTCTAAATCAGGAAAACATGTTGAGCGTTTGTATTACAGGTTTTATATAATTTTGTTCCGTAATGGAACATATAACTCTTCTGCAATGATTTATTTAATGAGTACCTCATGGTTGAATGGTTTTTTTATGTAATTTTGTTAACTCGTGAATGAATTAGAAATATGAAGGAGTTTTTCTTTTTTGATGGAAATAACTTTAAAACATTACCATGAAAAGAACGCATCGAAAGATTTTATTTTTGGTAACTATTTCGTTTTCACATAATTTTTCATATGATAAAATTATATAAAACAAATAATTCTAGAAATTAAAAAAAAAATACGATATTTCTTTTATGCCAAAAAAAAAACGAAAATAAATCGTTTTATAGGAATTATTTTGTGTACCTAACGTATAAGTGTGACGTGGATGCAGGTGCATTGTAAACATTGATCAAATTCAAGATTGACGGTCGCAAGTAAACAACTCCACTGTGAACAAAATTATTTGTAACCGTATTATTTACGTTATCTTCTGTAGCTTGATCCACTTTCGTTTACGACCTCTTATAAAACATGATCTACCGTATTAAATTTTTAACGGATATCATAAAAATAAGTTTTTCACTATTTTATTTTATTTTATTTTCTAAGGCACACAAAATAGTATATTATCATGAAAATCAACAATATATTATTTAATAATTAAAGCATCTAGATTATATTCCTAATCTATGTGTACACTGTATGATAAAATGACAGAAGCAGTTGGAAAAAATAAAAGCAAATATTAATTAAAAACCAACTTAAAACTAAAAACTAAAAATTATTGTATTTTACATAAAATTAAACAAAAATAGGTGATATTGACTGATCAGCCTTGCTAAGAATAGTAATGACTTCTTTTGTGAATTTTTTATTATTGTTATTGAAAATATCAATACTTTCATTGTTTTTAATGACAATATCGTTATATAGGCGACACATTCTTGCAATAGGGTTATAGAAGGAAGTATTGTTTTTATAAACTTTCAAAATAAAAGGATTGCGAAAAGGGTCACGGGACCTGGGTTTAAAGTTTAAAAGGATCGAGGCATCAAGAATAGGCGAGTTTGTTAAGCCGTGCAGAATTTTAAACAAGTAAATCATTTCGTGATATTTATGAGACTCTAGAGACATAGTGTTGTATTTCCGTAAATTGTCGGTATACGAACAAAGTCTCCTATTAAGTCCAAATCTGTCGCAAACAATGTTGAAGAAATTTATTTGAATCCTTTCGATTCTATCAACGTGTACTTTATAAAAAGGACACCAAACAGGAGCACAATATTCAAGCGTGCAACGAATAAGTGAGTTAAAAATAGTCAAAACACTACGCAATTTTTTGAACTCTTTTGTTACCCTGGTGACAAAACCAAGTGTTTTGTTTGATTTTGATATCAGATAGTCATAATGTGGTCGAAATGTTATAGAACTGTTGGTAAGCGTACCCGCTGCGTGATCCCTTTCAGCTTGATCGATTGTATGTTATTATCTGTCTCCATTGTTTGATTTCTACGTATCAATATTACTGGCCGATATTGACATATTATTTAATTTCAGAGGATCTAGTTCAGAGATATAGTGGTCACCGCAAAACATCTATTTTGAGAGGAGCTCCCGGAGATCAGCTGTAGCTCCTTTCCAAATAAATATTTTTACTAATACTTCTCTCAAAATACAGTTAAAAGATACCATAATATATGTACAAATTTTTAAATCAATAAATTTAAACGTTTTCTCAGAAAAAATTCTGGAAAATTTTGTTTTTTTCGGCCTTCTAACTGTATATGACCCCTTAATCAACCGTGAACGGATACAATGCCTTTATTGTGAATAAATGAAGGCAGTAATTTGCTAGTTAACTTGAAAATGCCCAACGACAGTCAACAGAAAGTACGTTATTCTGCCAAACGGTATCAAGACATATTCATATACTAAAAAATTTATATCTTCAATCGCTTTTAATACTACGCTTTCAAATGTCACGGAACAGAATACTGTGACTGTTACGGCGCGATTCTGCTCTTATAGTATATTATATACTCTTATATCAATCGTTATTTACGCTAAAATTGCTTATGTTGTTACGTACAACAATAGACAATTTTCTTTCAATACTTTTACTTCAGCTTTCAGCTCATGGCGTGCAATAAATACGGTGTTATCTTTGAAATAAAAAAAGTATTTTCATGTCCCCGAAAGAACACTTTGAGAGCAAATCGGGTTTTTACCCTTCAAAAAATAAATTTGTTTGCGAATGTGTTAATAAAAGCCTTGTTATTCAGATTGAACGTAATGGAAGTTTTTATCTGCTTGAAGATAATGGCGGCCAGCTGCAATATAATTATACCGTCTGGCAAGAAAAACTCTACACTTATTTTTAGTCCAGTAAAGTACTCGTATTCCTGGTAATACTAAAATACAAGTACGTTTTTAAAATAATTAGTTAAATAAAAAGAATAATTTTTGTAAAGCAATCTTAAACTCATAAAAATCTTAATATCAAAGAAAATAGGCGTGTGATCGATAGAGATGGAAGATACACCTACTCAAATCTACTTCGATCAAATTGATCGCACCTTAAAAAAAGCCTAGATTATGAATACCTGCAATAGACAGGCAAGCATGATGTGTTGAAAGACGTCTTCTAAGGCCATATCTCGTTGAAATCCTAAATCTCTGAGATGATAAAACACACTCTTAACTTTCTGTAGTGGTATGTGTACAAGTCAAAAGATTTTTATTTTCTTTAAAATAGAGCTAATATATTTTGTAGCTGAATAAAATAGAAAGAAAGTGAGGAAAATAATAATATTAGTTAAATTTTGAATCTAAAAAAACTGTATTAATTAAGTATAAAAGTCAAAAAGATCGGGCTATTAAACAGTTTTGTAAGTTAACCAATCTTGCATGAACCAGTTTTTGATCTTGCTTGATAGAGTTATGAATTATTGAGCACGTTTAACTCCTGAGGTTCCAAGCTCAACATCAAATCGACACAGTTTTCCATTTGGTTGCAGTGATTAATGTTGGTTTTCAATACTAACAATACTAAAGTAAATGATACCGGTACGATCTCACAATTTAACCTCTGAATGGAGTTTAATGGAATTCAACATGAAAGTAATTTGAGCCGTTGCAAGAACACTTCTATGTCTGTTATAGTAAAATAACGGTTCACATACTTTTTGCAGACCTAACTTTAAGTAGTGACCTATTATTATTAAGTCGATGTGTGGCATGATGATATTACGGACTTGTCGTGATAGTATAATATTATTATATATACTCTACAATAAGGATGTACGATGTTGTAATTGTGTATTTTAAACAAAATTGTCCCATTACATTAAAGATGTCTTTATGTTTTGAAAGCTCTAATCATTGTTTTCCATTTCTGCTGTTATTAAATGAAGATATAATGATTTAACATATAACATAACATGAACATAAGTAGAATATAGAGAAAACTGAGATCCATTTAGTATTCTGCAACTTCGCCTCGCGTGAAGCGAATGAACTCGCTTCTTCACAGCAATAACTTTTTATACTTCATACTAACTGATACCGATCGTTAAGCTAAATAGTTTAGCGAGATTGGAGATGAATAAGGACTCTAATATCTCAAGAATGCTTAAACGACGTCCCTCCCAACTCCCCCTTTAGAATTGGTAGCTTAGTAAGGGAATCAGGGAATGAAAATAATGTATGCTGATATGGCTTAGAATGTTTTTATGAAGCGTCTGTAGAGTAAATTAAACTTCAATATGCAAATACACTGTTGAAGTTCATTGATTTGGATGAAGGTGAACCTAATTTTTTTTTCACTTCAAGCCTGTAATCCCCGAAGAGGTAGGCAGAGGAATGCAACACTCCCACGGCTCACCGCATACGTTTTTACGTCCCACTATGGAATAGGTGGTGAGCCTATCGCCATGCATCGGGCACATATCCAACTCCGAACCACTACTAGAATTTATTTTAATTTTAGATTTTCTAAATTAGAAAAATTCTTTTGTAGTGTTCTACCCGAGAATCGAACCCGGGACCTCCCGATCGACAATGGCACTTGCAACCAACACGACCAACAAGGCAGTCAGTTAAAATATCTTGTTGATAGAAAGCGAATGAATATGTGGGTAATAATGAAATCGTATCTGATTGACTTGTTCAGTAATGGACGCGCTAAGTTACTGACGGTTATATAAATTTACATATAGAAATAATTACCAATTCCATTTTTTATCTTTTCTATAGACGAAACGACTATCTGCATGCGACCCACTTACCTAATACATTCATGATATGCCGATAAGCCGAACTATCTATTTCTAACTTGAATTTTCTATCATGGACTCGAGAGTCCATGATAGAAAATTTAAGTTAGAAATATCCGACTTACTCAGAATAACTAGGGGAATCCGGGGTCTTTAGTTCGATAGTTGCGATTACAACTACTCAACCAAGTAGTAAATGAATTAATAGACATAATTAAAATTGTAATCGAAAAAATTTTCTAATTTTTGTTGTATAAGTTTTCTAATTTCTGTTGTATAAGTTTTCTAATTTTTGTTGTATCCTATATCTTTTTTGAATTTGTATAGACTGAAATAAAAAATTATAATATGGAATAATATAAAATTACAATAGTGATTAATATAAACCAGGTCTTAAAACTAAAACGTCCAAATTATGAATGTCGTGCCCACGTGTAATTGCGGGTACATGACCCATTATGTATTGTTTCGTATGTGTTACCTATGTTTGTTTTGTGTACCATGTGTTGGTGAACCTGTTTTAATAAATAAATAAATAAAGGATATATAGACGGACGGGAAAAAGCATATTATATCCGGATTTTTTACTTCTTATTCTCTGTTCACAAAATGATTTGCAATATTTGCTATCTGTAATACTAACGCTTTTTTTAAAATATCCAAAGCTGCCAACATGCCCTACAATGTTCTTTAATACCAACAACAAGAGAATAATTTACAAAATGTTGGCATAGCTTAACATTTCCCTAAGTTCAAGGGAGAATCTAATTTATTAAGTGCATTGCTACGGTTCATTTGATATTCATAGTATATTTAATATAATTGTTTCATAAAATAGACTTTTACAAACTTTTATGCTAATTATACTATTTTACAAATATAGTAATATTTAAACTGACTGAAATATTCTTAAACTATAGACTATATAGTACTATATGCTATATAGTACTAACATGTTCATTGCATTCAATAACAACATTTCAACAAGTTAAAATATTTTAAAAGGTTTTAAATTAGTATTATATGACACGTATTAGTGCTCATATAAATGACAAATTTAATTTTTGACCTATAGTTAAGCTGAATACGTAGCTTTCGTAGTTGTTGCTTTTGTTAGTTTTATAATTAGAGCACAAATGTAAAAAGAATAAGGCGCGGGCAACCCTTGAACCGTGAATTTTTGCGTTAGCTATTGAGTTGATAGAAATAATGACGAAGTCCGTCGCTGTTTGCCGTTTTATAATCCATGTGTCCCGCACAACTCGGATGTTGTATCTTTAAATAATCTTATCGTGTTGCTTGTTATTTAAAATGTATAGAAACAAGAAAGACGTCGATAAACACGTGCAAAATTTGACATCAAAACTACCGCTGAAAGAGGTAAGCCACAACATTTTCAAGCACAAGTACGGAATCGAATTCGTAGAATTTTTTGCAAATGAACCTTTATTTCAGTTCCAAACCAGAGCCTACTCCATAGCCAGGCTATATTTTGAAGTAGGAGACTATGCAAGCTGCCAGAAGTACGTGGAGCAATATCTCACTGTAAAGGATAACAATGCTGCTGCATACAAGCTCCTCGGTTCGGCGCTGCAGAAAATGCGTCAGAAGGAGAAGGCCTTGGAGCAATATAAGACATCCCTCGATATAGATCCTACACAAACGAGCACTATTTTGGACAGTGAGTACTTCACTTTTTAATATTTGACTGTATCGGTGTAATGAGGTGACAGCATCATGTTGAGGTTATTACGCCGAATTTTACTTCATTGCTTTATATACAATCGTAGTTTGTTTATATTTGTTTTTTCATTATCCAAATACAAACTGTTAAGATCTTACATCTTCACACTGTACACTTACACTAGGATAATGATCACCCACAGGGGGCATTTGGGTTCATATAAGCGTAATACTTGATTCTGTTTATGGGGATATTTATTTTATTTACTACCATTAGCACTAGTGATAGCATATTCAGTTGCATGCTTTTTGTAATTAGCTGTTATTAATAGTTTCTGTAAACTAAAATAAATAATTTTCCTATTGGTATAAGTGACAGTAAATTATAATTGATTTAAACTACTATACAAAATTATCACCATCCCATGTTAGATTGTGGTCTGTTCTCTGAACAAGAATGGTTCAAGTGAGATTCAGGTCTGGGTTGGAGGTAGAAGTAGAATGGGTTCAGACTGTGTGTGTGACCACCATTATGTCAAGTGATATCAAATTAAAAAGTTGTTAGTATCAATTAATTTCAAAGTAGAAAGAAAATGGCCATAAGTTGGATTCAACCTGAATGCTCACAATAATTCAAGATTACCGACTGCTTCATAGGTCAATTGGTTGAAAGATTAACTGCTGACCAACAGGTTGTATCACCAGCTTGGGCAATCTATCATTCATATTTTCTAATTTGAAGTTCCTAGTTACTTGATGTTCAGATTTGTGTCCTGATGTTTGGTAATAGGCTCACCCCTACCAAGGGCGGATCCAAGGGGGTTGTCATGGGGGTCATGACCCCCCCCCCCCTAAGCTGTGTCCAAGACCTACATAGACTACTAAGTCAAAAAGTAATTAAGATATTTAAACATGTTTTTATAAATTTTTGTCACAGTATAGTTTGTATTTAAGTATTTTCAATATTTAATTATTTTAACCCTTTGCGCTCGAGATACTTTTCTGTCGGGTGAACCAGCAACTCGAGAGTAATCGCATGCTCTCCTGCTTACTTCATGAGTTCTTTATTGTTAACTTAAAATAATTTTAGACACAATAAGACACTTTAAACTCATATATTTTAACATTATTAGCTTAATGTAATACAATTATTAAAACTATGTTCTAAATTAAAACAAAATTATGTTCTATAATTTTGCTTCTTATGATATTTTGTGAAACAATTTCCAATGTGCATTCTTGGCTTGTCGGGGCATGTGTCACAGTAGTACACAGTTTGTCTCCTTTGGCCGGACATTCTTTGGGAACAAACCTTGCAATCTTTTTTTTGTCCCATCAAAATAACATGCAGCTTCCCATTTAGTCAGGTCACTTCAGAAGTGTTCTGTGACGAAGAAGCTGTGCTAGGTTGTTTCTGTCGAAAATCTCCTCTCAGTTGATCAACTAGAGTTTTCAAATATTGCAGGTGGCTAAGCGGCCGTTCGTTTCTTTGTTTCTTTACTGATTTGTAAAGAATATATGAATTGATGGAGCAGATCTCTAAACCCCAAAAAAATAGTTTTCGCCACCATTTTACAGATTTTCTTAAAAAACAATATGTTGAAGCCAGTTGGTCAGCTCGATCAACACCGCTCATAAATTTGATATAATTTTCGATGAAATTGGGCTTTTTTATAACGACTTCAGTACCGCCTCGTAGAGTTCTTCTTACGGGAGTTATTCCCGCATTATTCCAATTCGTCAAAGCTGTCACAATCCTTTTATCCTTCCACGCAAGTACCAAAGTATTACTTTGCCTGTGACATAAACAGTTTGCGGTACAGCTTTCATCTCCTATGGCGTGAGAATCACCCGAGATAAGACATTTAGACACCTCGTAAAATGATCTACAAAAGGCCAAGTAGACTTTTCAAGCGATATTCCTTAAGTCAAACGTCGTCAAAGTCAAAGTCGAATGGTGCCTCTCAGACACCGCTCGAGTTATTGCATCACATGCTGTGGTGCCTGAAAGACATCGCTCGAGCGCAAAGGGTTAATTCATGCCACAGGCTACTTTTATATTGGTCTCTTGTCCCTTTTAGTCTATTATTGATATCACTATCAGTTCAACTCTTTTCAAAAATGTATCACAAGTTCTTTCTTTATAATTTTGAACTAATTTGTCTAAAGAAAAACTTTCCAGTCCATCAAAAACAATCATTTTGATATTTAATTTTCTCACGTTTGCCCAGTTTTCTTTTCTTACCTTCCTCTATAAACTTTTCGAATACTCCTGTATTCGATGGTAAGCTAGGCTTACCTTTGGATATTTCGGCTGCTTACATTTGGATATTTCTTTGGCAGTTATATATTTAAGGGTGGACCCAACCCTAGAAAGCTTCGATTTCATCCAATAACATTCAATGGATGTACATGATGGGTCCTCACTCCTTCGGTAGGTCCACATTAAGAACGCTATGGCATGTTTACATCCTCCTTGTAAAGCCACACAATCATGATAATCTATTGATTTAACTGCCTCTTCCTGTTCATCAATTACCACAGTCACTCCATACGGTTTTGCACTTTGTGTTCTGGGCAGATTTTACCTTTCAGTATACACAGATTTCCTTCTAGTTTAAGCTGGACGTAACTTACAGCATCATCACCATATGATGCTCTGGAAGACTTAAAATGAAGAAAAAAATGTGTAAGTATTTCGTAGGGAAATATATTAAAAAAGAATCACCTCCAAAGGTAATGTTAGATTTTTCATTGAAGCAGGTAAATATAATGAAAAACAAAGTATATTTTGAAGGATTTTGTCTTATATTTATTAACTTTAAAGTGATTATATTGTATGATTTGTACTTACATGGATGTTTTTACATTATTAAATTCTGACGAACAAAAGTCTTTATTCGATCCTAGAAACACTCCCAGCATCAATAAGTCGACTCTTGCCAAATTTGCGCTGTTTGCCTTTGTAAATCCTGGCTCCATTCTTGTAATTTCACTTTATATTTATCAATAATCTAAAGAAAACACACGAATATTATAAAACAAACAAGAGCTGTCATTGAGGTCTAGGCAAACGTGACGTCATTCGCTCTGATTGGCGTTCAACATAACATGGCGGATTGTCGTATTTTGCAGATTTATTTTATTAAAATAATAAATAATCTCACTTATAATTCTATAATAAATACGTGTTTTGCTATCCATTTTGTACGTTTTATTAAATAGATGCATAACTTTAGTGAATTTCATTTACTGTCATCATCCTAATTAACATAAATACCATTTGCTTTGGTGGCAATTGCACCACTTCTGCCATGATTGTCATGGTCTTGGAACCACTGAATTTTTTCTAATTTGTGATTATAACACAGATTTTTCCTTATTGACATTGCATCAAATGCCAATATGCATGCATTTCCTTCTACAGTATGATTCTGGCTCATTTTTTTAAGGATTGGAAAATGTGTTTGTTGATGCCAGGTTTCAATGGCACTCTATTTAATAGCTTGGTTAAGCTGCTTTGGAAATGCCAACATACGCCGCAATAGCCTGTAGCATGATTTTTTATAAATGACTAATGCCATTATTTTTTGTTCAAGACTATATCTTCTCCCTTTTGGCTTTTTAGCGCAATTCATCATCTGACTTTGTAATAATAATAAGAAAGTGTAACTGATATTTAGGCTACACAATTTCTGCATATATTAATATCGACCCTTCTATCGTTCCACTGTTGGAACATGGGTCTCCTCTCAGAATGAGAGGGTTAAGGTCATAGTCTGCC
>DWEJ01000768.1:0-15038 GCA_018245835.1 Mysoria sejanus stolli
AGAGGAGAATTCAGTTGGGCTGGGCAGCATTTGGTAAGCTACGTCGGGTCTTCTCGTCATCCATCCCACAATGTTTGTTCGAAATAGTAGTGTTTAAATAAATCGTATTGGAAAATCGATTTTAGGTTTGGTGTAAACACAAGAAAACTAAATGAGTAAACATGCCAGGCCGTTCTCTTCTGATTGTAGTTATTTATCTACTATCTTAAAACTAGAAACATGAAAAAAAATTAACTCTACTAAAACTTATTTAAACTTAATTCGTTCATTCATTGATTAACAAAGCATAGAACATTACAAATTTATTTCAACTATTACTTTTTAATTCACTAAATATTAAATACTAAATATTAAATTTTACATAAAAAATAAAGGAAAAATAAGCAAAAAAAACCTCCTCTGTTAAAAAAAGATGAGAGCTAACAAATCGCATTTTATTTAGCATTTTTGTACTGACCTCATTTTCTTCTGATTCGTTAACTGAATTTTAATTTTAAAACGCAATGTCAATCTTAGAAAATGTTCATTTCAAATCTAAAACAGGAATATTTCGAATTGAGCTCTACCAAAATTGTACTCAAATTGTGAATACATTTAATATTTTGTACGAAAAATATGCTGTGTTTATCAACGATAACTTATGCCTAGTTGATTAACGACCTTTTAAAATTGATTTGTTGCCGATTAATTTTTCTCGAATTTAGGTTTCTATCTTTGCTTAAAGACTTCTTAAAGTGTCTGTCAGCTACACTGATCGACACAAATTTGAACTTAAGAAAAACTCTCACAGACCCACAATAAACTTTAACCACCTACAACCAGGTTTTTAAGTAAATGCCTCGAATATGTGCAAGATATTTATTTGAATAAGATCAAAATAAATAGTTACCACTGTATTTAGTTTCAACTATAAATAAATGAAACTTTGCCTTTGACATTTTATTGTAATTACATCTATTTTTAGCTACTCATAAGTACTCGTATGTTTATCTACTATTACATTAACCGAGCCGACTATTAGCATTCCCTCACCAAGACTAAACAGGTACCTCACCAAGACTAAACAGTAGACAGGTACCTACATATACATACATATATTATTCCCGCCAGCTACGGCCTTAAGAGACGTCTTTTTTTTTAATTTAGTTGTAGAAGCTTAAATATGACAATAGTACATGTCAAATGTGTTGTATATGGTTCATGATCTGATCTGCTTAAAAAAACGTTATTTACGTATGTTAATTCTATCTTGCAAAGATAATGACAAAAGGAATTGAACGAGTGGCACTTCGACAAATATTTGACACGAAGTCATAATGATAACGATGAAGTTCTTAGTCTGAATGCAATAACAGTATAGTGTAATAAATTTTGATCTAATATCAGTTGTTCAGTGAAAATAAACATAAGTCTACTAAAATACCCGAAAACAAAATTTTAGGCTTCCATATATGTCGGGCCATTATTGGAAATGAAACAATTTTTTGTTGAAACGTGAATTGTATCGAACGACTTAATTAGGCATTCGAAACCGTATTAACAGGTGTATATCGGGAATATTCGCGGGGACCCCGAGGGGACCCCGAACTTTTATTCCCGGCTTATTACGTGATTCCGCGTAAATTCCCATTTTTCATTTACACACACACCCCTTTTTGTTTCCAGTGTGTTTGTAACAATCATCCCGGTTATGCGAGTTTTATCCGGACAAATCCGGATAACTGGATTATGTTCTCTTTAATAAACATAAAAATTCATCGGAAGCTCGGAACAATCGCGCCCCACCCCTCGTCGTTTGCGTAAATCGAAAATTATTAAAACCTATTTTTACGTCCGCCATGAACGGTCCATGCAGTTACGATGGATTGAACTTGATATTGGAGGTTTCGTTATGCCTCTATTAGACACTATAAGCTAGTGCAAGGGTTATTTTGTTTTGTGAATAAAATTTGTTTAGTTCTGCTAAGAACACTTCACTTCTTAGGAACTATATTCCTAAAACGGCGAGAAAGACTAAATATAAATAGTTAATAAATATTATAATGAAAAACTCAATCTTTATTATTTTCCTAATACTAACACTTACCGCGGAAATCATATTAACGATAATCCAACAAATAACTGAGAAGTGGGAGCCAATATAGGATGTCACCGAGGTTCTTTCGTAGATTGCGCTTAAAAGTCCCACTTTAAGATACGTTGCCTCTATCCTCTCTCATAGTAATGCTTAATCAATTATCTTGTAATGCCAGTAAATATAACGTGATAATGAATTTCAAACATTAATTCGATCGCCAGTGCTTATTCAAAGTACACAATACGCGCTTGGTACAAATTACGCTGCCTCTATTAAAAATATGTATTATAACCGTTAAACATTCATTTGTTTTCATATGCAAAAAGTAAAAAGCGAACAGACAGATGTCAAAGTTAGTTACATAGCCGTAGGCGATGCGTAAATCCAATTATTTTACATTTTTACATATCCATTTATGTACATGTACATGTACGTACACAGATGTAACGAATAAAACGACGATGCATAAATCTGGATTTTTACAATTTTCCGCGCGTCTGTACACTGTGGTGCTGTCGCTTTTGATTCTGTTGAAGCTACACAGAGCAGGCGAACTCAATTGGATATTATAACAGACTATATGTAAGCCCGGTGAAATACATTTTTACAGTTACGTTGAAAAAGAGTTAAAAGTATTCTTAGACCGTAGATTATTACATGTAGCATTTATTACGTTAGAAAAGATTTTAACCATATTTTTTTTTATTTGAAATGAATTGGTGCTTTTTGGAAAACTGAATGAAAAAACCCACCCCTCTTTATAACCAATTTAAGTAAAAATCACTACAGTCAAAACTATTAGTATGTTAGTTTAATGTTCGAAGAGTAAAAGTATAATGTCCAGTGTTATAATATTCTTTGATTCAGTAAACGACGTAAGACTACGTCTGTAATTCCCGAAGAGATAAGCAGACGTGTACACTATACGCCGCACTAGGAAATAGGCGGTGACTCTATCGCCATACGTATGTATATGATATATGAATTATTATACGAGTAATATGTAATTATCAGTACAATGCTAGGAAAAAATAGTCGTATATTAATTACATCGTAATTATGTCTAATCACTGAAGTCATCCAATACGAACTAATTTGATTATAATTAAAAGACGGACACGTACTAACGAAATCAATATAGTTAATTGGTATAATTCTGTACCGTGATTACTATAGCCTAATAAACATCACTCACTTGATTTGGCATTAATTGATACGTGTCAGTTTATAATAAGTCCAATTATACTGACGTTAACAACGTCTCTTGGCTCATTAACAAATATTTTAATTATAGAAATATATATTTTAATTATAGTATCCATATACTGCATTTGGATTATGAAAAACTTGTGTATGAATATAGTGAAAGCACTTCAGATCTATAAAAATAGAGTTATTGCGGACTAGATGCTCTATATAAAGGACCGGACATAATATAATAATAATTTAATGCGTAAATACCACGTCAAGTGTTTACAAGCGGGACTGCTGTTTGAGAAGTCCCAGATTCAATGGATAATTACTCGGGTCTGCTTTGTGCCTCATATAGGATTATATTAGGCAATAGGCTATTCACCTATTCCGTGGGAGTATATATACTATACTCCTCTGCCTACCTCTTCAAGTACTACAGGCGTAATATAACGTATCTTTTCCTTATTCGGTATGCTATATACTCGTATTATTCAGCGCTATCCTATATGACCAGTTTATCGTTTAATTATTGAACACCGATTTTTCACAAAATCAGAAGAATAAATGGCCAAATATACCACCTTGTAAAAGTCATATTATATTTTACTACTTTGGCTTAGAATAAGCACATATTAAGACGAGAGTTACGTCCAACAATGAAGCAATGAAAGGATTGTTGATTATTTGTTACAAAATACAATATTACTATATATGAATCTATCTACTTTAAATACAAAATCAACGTCATATTAATAATACTAATAATTCCTAATTAATAATATGAAGGTATCTCAATAGTATACTTATTTATGGATACTTTATTAGTAAATTGAAATCTTTGTGATCAATGAGGTTTTGTAGCTAGCAATCTTTGTATAAATACAAAATGTCACATGAAATGATCAATAATGATAACGATACAATATTCAATATAAAGTTAGAACTGAAGTCCGATTCGCGGTTACTTTCATGAGTATTTACGTCATTATCAATGAGTTACGTATAATCGTTATGTATAGATACAAAATGTTAGATGAAATGATGAACAATAATAATTAATCCATATTATTTATGCAGATAGCACTTAAGTCTCATTCCAGGTTATTTTATTTTTATTTTAATGCATTAACAATGTTGTCAATATTATTAACAATGCTTAGACAATAAGTATGTGGGGACAAGTTGAGTCTCATTCGCGGTAACATTGCCGGTAATACCAATGCATTATCAATGAGTGATATGTGGAGCGGTGGAGTAGCGTGTGTAGCTTGTTTTTGTGTTCCAGGGGGCGCGGCTCGGCGGCGCGCGTAAGCGGATCAGGTAGCGTTTTGTTGTGCGTGCCCTAGGCCTGTTCACTGTGTCAATAGCGCGAGTGAGACGGTTCCACGTCGAATCTACCGGAGCTCGTTTTGTGTTACCTCTATTTTATTACAACTCCATGTTTTTTTTCTGTTTTATGTTGTCATTGTTGTGTTTCTTTGTTTGATCGGATCAATTACCCACTGGGATATGATGAGTGGGGTATACTACCCATAGATGATTATATGAATATTTTAGAGTACGAAATGTATAGAAAATTTGTACCATATTTTGCGTTGTCACAGAGAAATCCTATTTGTTTGATAAAGGAACGTTGAGAATTATTAATGTCAATAAAATGTATGATAAAGCTGTAATATATAAATCTCTTTCGATTAACGCTTGTAACTTTGCTATAGAAATATAAAAAAAATCGTAAACATCCATTCGAAATGCTGAAACGTTATTAATTTATGAAATTCTACTGTGAATTATGTTGGCATCTGAACGTTTCGTCATAATGGCGGCAGGGGATCTAATTTTAAGAACGCTAATATAATTAATTAGTGGCGTCAAACCTGCAGCCACTTCAATAAAGTTTGTGGTGAAATTAGGTGACGTTTTCCCCTCTTATTCGCTTTTATATTTCTGTTTGTACCCCTATTTGTATATGTACCTATAATTTCGATTCACCGATTTTCCGATCGAAACGCACGGATTCAGTAACATTGCTATAAAATTTCACACCCTTAAAAGAAATTAAATATAAAATTGTTAAAAAAGACTTTATACAATTATCTGAACGATCCATCGTGGTTTGTTTCTGTACACGAGTTTTGTTTATATGTTCACTATTATAATTGTTATTTTTTATTTGTACAACTGAATCTAAATCCTTCCTAAGGCACACTCGCCTCGAACTTACGTAGATTCGACATTGAACACGAGTACGCTCACTTTGCACTTAGTAATCGTCGTGCTGTAAAAAGTATTTTATTTTTCATTCATTTCGACAAGTAATTTAGTGTGGATTTGTGTTATTTTGTGGTTAATTTATTGAGAACGTTGATTTCTGTAAAGAGCCTAAAGCAAACACGCCCAAAATTGTCGCCGCTGGTATCTAGATAGACTGTGTTGAGGAGAACGGATTGGATGCCGCGAATGAACAAGCCGGTCTCAAACAGAAGTCGTCTATATAATATTTATTTAACAGTCGCAGCTAATATGTACCGAGGATTCCGTAGCCGTGTAGTGTCAAATCCCTATCCACTCGCTTGTGTGTTAATACCGTTGTGAGAACCCCACCTACGGAACCCTCAGCGTTCAGAACGAATCACCATTTGATTAGTGTACTGTGCTAATTATGTGTTGGTCTGGGTTTGGATTTTGTTCGTTGTTTCATTTTTGACTAAACTGTGTGTTATGTGTTTACATAGAGAGCTGTTGTTTTATTTTTTCTTTTCCTATGTTTATTTATTTGTTTGGTGTCAAAAGAATGGTGATATGGCGGGGACGCGTGGCGGCGGTGGCTGGAACGCAGTCGCTGGCAGGGCGCTGTTAAACAAAAACAAAATAACCGATGCGTTCACATATTGACAGTGTGTGAAACTTTTCTAAATTCATTTTATAGAACGCGTGTAATTGAAATTTGAAAACGCGTATTGGCAGAAACAAAAGGCAGGCTTTGGTAACCCGCGAGTGTTACTGACGTGCATCGCGTGCCCTATATACTAAAATGACTGAACGCATCTCGCTACAGTTAGTACAAGAGTAGTCGGTGTGAGCAAATATCAACGCCCTGTATGTTAATGTCATTGCGATCGTTTGTTGCTCGTTGTACGATTGAGAGCTATTAAAAGCTTGGCTTGGATTAATTAATGACGTCGACGAGTCGGTCACTCGCACCCGGTCACCTCGGTAGCCGCACACGTCGCGGGGGGTTACAATTGGCACGGAGTACTAGTTGGAATCCGCCGCTCCACGCACCACCGCTAAGCTTATGTGGTGTGGCTCATTGTTGTGCTGTCGCTGTGGTACGTTACTGATACTAACCGTTCTCTGCAGATCGAAAGCTGTTCGTTGGGATGCTCAGCAAACAGCAAACCGAAGACGATGTCCGCGGCTTGTTCACCCCGTTCGGCACGATAGAGGAGTGCTCCATATTGCGCGGACCGGACGGCGCCAGTAAAGGTAAGTTTGCGCAATTGTTATGATATGTATTTATATACATTACACACTCATTATTTATTTAAATGCCAACGTACTGTATACTGCTAAATTAAATTCAAGTTGTTACATATAAACTCCTGGTAAGTGCAGGGACAATTACAGGCAATGACGTCATGAATAAAATCAAAGTCGAAAATTGTCAAAATTAAATGCCATTTAAATTTATAATTGAACAAAATTATATTACAATATTAGAAAAAATATTACAAAAAAAAATAACGAAATAGGTAAACATTATTTGTTGGTATATAAATTACTAAATTATATTAAAAAAAGTTATTAACAATTGTTAATGTCACTTAAATATGTAAGAAAACCTACTCGTTAAATCCATTCAAAAAACCCTCTAAGCAGCTTTTAAAAACGACGAATCTCGACAACAGCATATAAGTATACGTAGATAGCTGACACCGTAGACACTCGACAAAATTTGAGAGGCCAATTTACCATGACACGAAATGGAAAGCGCCTAATAAAGTCGTCGAGGTCATTGACGGCAGAGGCAAAAGAACGCAAAGCGCGCGACAAAGGCGCGGATTCGCGAAAATGTAGGTAATTTTACTCCCACACTGACACATGGCATCGAAAAGTAACTTCGTCTTTATTTTATCCACGAATATATAATTGTAGCGTCTTTCCTTCGCGAAATTTCGCTTTCTGCGTTGCGTAATAACTTCGGACATATTCTTTTCTTTGTGCCAGAGATTCTCAAAGGAGAGAAAGGTAATTCTGCTCAAGCTTTATTGTGTCTAGTATATTCAGAATATTTTTAATGTAAAGATAAAATTTAGTTGGCATTGTATAATGTTTTACTTTATAATACAGTATTTTATTTTCTGTACAGTTTTATGTCACCAAAGAATTTGCGGTGGTCACTGGTTTGAAGCAAAGAGACGCTCTGTCACACTTGAGCTCAATGACAGACATAGGGTGATAGAATATGCAGATGACCTTGCAATCCTTGGCGAAAGAATAAATGATGTCACAGTTATGGCAAAGACATTGAAAAAAAACCGGAAAGATGTGGGCCTTCGAATGGCTAAGACGGAAGATCCATACATGACGCAACATAAAAAAAAAACAGAAATAAAATGTGGAGATCTTGAAGTAAAGGAATTACCTATAAAAGCATAAAGAAATAGAAGAGCAAAGATGAAGAAGAGAACCAAACAGAAGACGAAATAGATATCTGCGTACAGAATGCGCTAAGATACTCGACAGGACTCCGTACAATTCTAGTGTCCAAGATTATTAGCTGAAAAACTAAAATTCAGTTCTATAAAAAGGTGACGATTCATTTATAGTAACAGCGCTAGCCTTAAGCTCAATAAAACGTAACTGTATAGTATTTAGAAATATATAATTATAATGATTCATCTAAATTTCACCTAATTCACCTAAATTCAAAATAAGAATAGATGGTGAGCCTATGGCAATAGGCTCACCATCTATTCCATAGTGGGACGTAAATGAAACTGATGAAACGTGGGAGTGTTCTGCATTCCTCTGCCAACCTCTTCGGAGATTATAGGCGTAAAGTTACGTTTTTATAAAAATGACCTTGACAGCTTGCTTTTAAGTCTTCACAAGTGAAAATCCTATTATTCTGAACCGTATTTCCCGTAAGAGTTTGGAGAAAGCAAGGTTTTGCAACGACTATGTTAATTAAGCTCATGTCTATGTTTTAAATATATTGTTACTCGGGCCTTTTTAATGCGCCAACGATATATAGACGTCAATAATTAAGTCATCATATAACACACATAAATAATAAATTAAATTGTATTTTTAAAATAGATAATTGTAAATTAAATTAATTGTTCTAACATTTAAAAGTAACAGTTTTAAACAAGATTAAAATAAAGTATAACTTCATAAGAACTGATTAATTAAAACAAGGATATAATGTCATTACCATTATAACGTCCTCACGTTGAATTCGCTACTGGGTGAGCAAAGAACACTGAGCGACAAATATTTATATTTTAACACCTGATATTCATAACCTTCTTCATACACACACGCCGTTTGGAACATAAAAAAATATAGTCGTTATGAACGCTTTTAAAAATTAATTAGCAAATACAAAAATTAATTAGCCACTAAAACTTGTAGCTTCATACAGTGATGTTTGAAATAGAAATACAAATGTTAAGTCAATTTGTTTTCAACTTGTAGATTCCGTTTATAACACGCTACATATCATACTATGAATGAGGTATTTTCTCTGACAGAATATGTAGAGCTAAGCATATATTTGACTCTACAATACGAGTAACTAGGTAAAGTTGGACGTGAACACGTTTTATTCATTTTTCTTTTATTATTGTACCAAATTGGTAAAATGAATGTATGTGAAATACATTTAATAAATTTATATTTAACTATAGATACGTTCAGTGTAGAAATGTAAATTATTTCGTAATTTATCAACGTACATATTTTAAGTAAAATTACGACTATTTATTTACTTACTGTAGTTATAATATATTAAATATATCAAAAAAGATATCAATATACAAATAATTACGAGTAGGTAATATTAAATGAGTAACACAGAATTCTCAAAATCACCATTTAGAACTTTATAACAGATTAACCACTTAAATTAAATAGTTATAAAACGGCATATGTAAACTCACAAAAGATATATTAAATTGGGATGATTCTGTACTCACTAATGAATTCTATTAATTAACTTAAGTATTTTACTACATCAGAAATTGTGAGCCATTCTCCGCCTACGCCGTAGCGGGCTCGTAGCGCGCCAACTGTAACGCTCGCTATGAGTGCTACATCATATCCGCGACAGCTCGTCTCGGTGTTACGCAACTTTAATTTCATTTTGTTCCCGCTCGAATTTCGCCGGATTTTAATTGAGTTTGCGCTCATAAACTCGGATAACGCTGCGCGGTTTGTTAGTTGCCTAAGCGGTGCTGTCTTTATGTACACATTAAGCGGTACTCTCCCTACCTATTCTGTCATTATTGGACAATAAAGTTATTAACAACGCTACAGATGTATAGTATGGCCTGCCAAATTGTTAATTCGCTTTAATTACGCACGGCGCCGCGGTACGATAAACTTATTTTTACGAGAAGCCCCTTAACATTATCGTTGCCGTCGTTTTAATTATAAATTAAGTGGGATTTTAGCTTCGCTTTCGTTCTTTGATGCTAGGAATGGAGAGTTTTGAAACGATCTTGAGCTACTTTACTGTTATTCCTATAATATTTTCTTTGACAGCGGTAGGGTATTTTTATGGCGAAAACATTAATACTACTGCACCTTGAATCGGATCTGGAAAATTTATTAATTACCTACGTCTAATGTAAATGTTGAAATTATAAAATATACAAAGCTAGTTTAATACCAAAATTAATATTTAACACGTATCCTAACTTACTTAACAGTGGTCTGATTTCGAATTTTAATTTAACAATATTAACAATAAAAATATATTTGGTAATAAGTAAAAAAAAAATAATTTCATTCAAATTCAAAATCAGCCGAAAATTAATAGAATGTAACGTTATTACAAATGAAAGTCCTAATATACCATTTACATTTACATCAATACAACATTGAAAACACATGAAAAACATATAAATTACAAATGAATTATATAACTGCATCGCTTATTATACATAAAATAGATAGTACGAAGCATCACAAGTTACCAGCGAATCATTGATAGGAACGTTGATCATGAAGAACCCCCGTAAGCAACAAGAACTGATTTTACAGCTACGGGAATGTTCGGATAATAAAGTATCTCCATGTTACTCGCACTCTTCGACTGCTCACGTAATTTTTATACCAGCTGTGGTTTGTTAAACACTCTCTTTTCGTTTCTTTTATTTCTTTCCTGCTTCATTAGACGAGTGCTTGCTGGCGCGACTGGCCATCGACGGGACTTGGGTTCAAATTCCGTATCGGATACTACTGGATTTTTTTAATAAGAATTTTTAATTATAATGGCTCGGGGTCTGGGTTTATAACTCATCCTTTATTCAATTGTGGGACGTGACCGTATCTGTTGAAACGTGTGAGTGTACTACACTTTTTTAAATCTTTGAGGATTTCAGACGTGACGTCATGTTTACCTGCTCCTTTATTTATAAAAATATGCATAACCATACCCTCGCATTGTTTTACAAGCTATCAGAAGTTTGTTTACTATATTTGGATATATACATATAATATGTATCTGCAAATATCGAAATTTCGCAGAGATATAGACTCGCTGTGGTTAGTTATAAATTTCTTGATCTAAAACTATAAAATAAAACTATGAAATTTTTGAAACAAATTTTACTTTGTACATTACATATAAAACTTCCAAAATAATTAAATTGTATTTGTAAAAAATAAAGCATACAGTGAATATTATCTTTGTCAGATCCATTTAAAATTTAATTGAACATTACGTCACATTCTCTGCGCTTAAATCGGTTTAGTCGTGGCAAATCAAATGCACTATGTGTCCGCTTACTCATATTCATATGCATTCAGTTTTGCATATAAATGGTGCAGTAGTTACACGTCCAACTGCTCTCTTGGTTACTATCTGGCTTGTACTGCTGTTATTGCGGGTTTCAAATACACGCTCGTGAAAAAGCACGTGACACGTGATATACAATTTAACAGACTTTGCAGCGAATCGAGCGCTTAAAAGATTTATCGCGAGCGCTTTATTGAGCTGAGATCACCAAAGAATCGACTACAATTCCATTCGAAGACGATATCACGATTCGGATCTCGCGTATGTGAACAAAACAAATGGTTTTCGAATTTCGTAATTTGCTACGAATAGACCCAAATCTGTAGGAGCGCTGGGATGTAGGGTTGTCGGGTTGCGGGGATGTAGGGGATGTAGAAATGTAGGGATGTAGGGATGTAAAAACTCCGCGATCTGGAACTTTGATACGCGACGCAACATAATCCCTAGTTGGGAAAGCGAGTGCTCACATTTATTATTGTCCTTTGTGAGGGAAACGAACAGCGGAACAGGGTTACACGGAAATGTGCGTTACCTATCCATGGGACACACAGACGTAGCGAGCGGACTTCCAATCTACATCCTACAATACGTCTTTTTATCTTAGGCACTTTTCATAAAAAAAAATATTTCATAATTTTAGTAACCGAATTAAAAAACTTAGTGTTGTATACAAAATATGTATAATACAGACAAAAATGATAATATCACGCTGTCTTAAGATAAAACTCTTCAAAACCTAATAATAGAATGCAGCTAAGATGTAGATACATTTGCGCGATTCAAGTCCTTACCTCTATTTACACAAAACGACTTAAAGCTTTCTGGTGAATCTTCTACATTGAATGAAGACTGAAGACTTTTCAACTCGTGCAATTAAAATTACAGTACTCAACTTGAAATTACTTCCGCTAACAGCTTTTTGTCTTACAACTTCATTCGTCTTGCAAATCTCATGCTGTAGCTCAAATTTAGTTTGTAATATTTAGTACTATTTTTAAGTAGTTAATATATTTATTTGGAAATGGACTAATATAAAAAAAAAATTATTTTTTTAATTTATCCGAACACATTTTTCGTGCTCTCTACCTACGCCATTAAAAACCAGGTATGACGATACAGATTACTGAATCTACAATAAGTGTACTGTTAGACACAGGCTTTCCTTAAGAGGTTGTTGCCTATATGCTAGGCAGCGGTTGGAGATCGCAGAACTCAGCTCATTGCATCGCTTGCTTCGCTGCCCGTAGCACGTCAGGGCATTTAATTATACGTAGGCAGACCGCGCCGTACGCCGTCTTCCTTTATAAGTAAAAATAATAGAATTTTCTTAATAGATTTAAAACACTATAGCAAATACGAGTAACAATAAATTTATACAATACAATAAATTTAATAAATCAATAAAAATATATCTACACCGTCAGTGTTATTTTTATGTACGTTGAGAACAAAAGTGTTCGTGTGTGAAAGATGCTAAATCGTGAAGCTGAGTATGTGGAGTGGTAAAATTGAAATCTCATTGGGCGGGACAAGGGCCCGCGACCTCGCAGTGATTCCTGCTATTTTATTGCCACCGCACCTTATCTTCGGTCCATATTTCGGGCTCTCTCACGTGACACCGGGTTTTTTCGTATTACTCTTTGTCTCCTTGAGCATATTCCACGTCTAATACATTAGCGAGTGTATATATTCTATTAGGCTTCTCTGTCGATTTGTCCATAAAGTCCGTGCAGCAAGTGTATTTTACCGTATCCATTTTTCATTGCTAATTACATCGAGGTATATAATATATATTATCTGTAAAATATTACTTATATATGAAGCCAGTCATTTTTATACATACATATGCCGAAAAATATAATTATAATTGACTCTTAAAATATTTGTCGATATACATCAGTCGCCCTCCTTATTTATCTTTAAGCGCATCGCTCAGTTACATTTAATCACTTTATGCTGAATCGAGCGTGCATGATGAATGATTCGCGTCTCTTATTAATTCGTTTTATGTCTTTTGTCATTCCTACGTACTCTTGATCAAAAACTATGTAACTAAAAGCACGCCACAACAAACAATGTCAATTCGTTGATCGATAAAAGAATTAAGAACGAAATAGAACATAGCATAATCCGTTGTTTCACATATAAACAAATATTAACAAAATCTACATTTTGTAATATTTTACCTTGTTGAATCCATAAAATATTTATTTAACAAGGATACTGCCGTGTTACCTCTTAACGACGGAAAATTGAAAGTAAAATACATTAGAGGATTAAATTGCAAAGGAACGCACCAAAATCTGGAGGCACATTTACGAATGAAACGGTAAACGGAGCGTAGTTAAGACCAGGTCTCACTAATGTAGTTTTTAATCTCTTAAGTACAGCTTTCAAAACCTACGAAACTATTGCTGACATGTACGACATTTTATCTAAATGCTCCTAAAATACATTTAAAAACTTCAATGATAATTAGAAGACTTGCATTATTTATACTTCTTCAAATGTTCCCTACGACGTATGAATTAAACCAGTGTGATAGAGTATGGGCTAAATGCTTCTTATTTGTAAAAGAAGAATTATTTCTAACTGTGGAACCATGAACAGAATGACAATGAGTCAATCTAACGTTTCATAAATACGAAATAATGAGACAAACGTACAAGTGACTGGCCCAAAAGTATTTCGACATTTACCAATACAATATCTATTCAGTCGATAGTAGAATCAGTAGATAAATCAGAAGATTAAAAGATAACATCATCATTATGATAATGATTCCAAAGAAAGCTTAACGTTTCGGTTTTTTTTTAAATCATCATCGTCACCATAGTAAAGATTCTTCTAACAAAGGCTAAAATTCCTATACCTACTCTTATTAAGGTAATTAGTCACCGCAGTACTCAATCGCGTTTGATTTGCATGAAAGTACATGGCACATGACAACTGACTGCGGCCGATGTTATGTAAGGCCCTCGTAAAACCTTAGGGTTACGACTTAAGCGTAATCTTATAATCTAACGGTTTCCCCTAACAGTACCTCTTCACTAATTATAATGGCGCTGTACTCACCGCATTTCATTACCATAATTGATTTAGTCAGTCACAGAACGCGTGACGTCATTCAAATTCAAATTCGTTTATTAGTGAAGTAAACTTGAAAAGATCTTAAAACGAAAATACAAAATTACAGTAACTCTATCGAAAGATTTCTAGTGTTTAAAACGTAACATTGCGCCTGTAATCCCCGAAGAGGTAAGCAGAAGATTGTAGAACACTCCCACATTTCACCAGTTACGTTTACATCCCACTATGGAATAGCTGGTGAGCCTATCTTCACACACCGCGCACATATCCAGACTCCAAGCCACTACTAGAACAGTCGCACTTGCAATCAACGTGATGAACAAGGCAGTCTGCTGTTTTGAACAAAATATAATATGTAACTAATTAACTGCTAACAATTAACTACATATATTTTGCACCCCAAATTTCTCGTCACTAATTACAATACTCTACTTACCACGGCGCAGTGACGCGGTTGATTTGCGGCCAGTCGCGTGACGTCACTGACAGCTGCGGCTTGTCCACGTCGTGACACCCGCTTTGGAACAATGCGGGTAAATTGTTCTATGCTGAAATAAAAAATGTTCTTGTGTAACAATTGTTCATGATAATGCTCATGATAAGGTGGCGTTTATCATCTTGTGCTGAAATATCTATACTTTTTGT
>DWEJ01000769.1:0-15034 GCA_018245835.1 Mysoria sejanus stolli
ACGGCGCGGGGGTGCAGTGTACGGCGCGGTGAGGCGGGGGAGGGCGACAGTGTCGATAGCTGCTTTTTTACGTAACAGTTGTTGCTGTTTTACGTAAAAACTGATTTCCACGCGGGCGAAGCCGCGGGCAGAGCTAGTAAAGTATGTAATTAAAGTGAAAAAGTGCTAAATACCCAATACTGGTCTAGCCGTATTTTAGGCGGTAACAAGAATGAATTATTGCTTCAAGCAAAGATTCATTCTTTGTTGACACAATGCTACTTTAAAAATTCAATTTATGAATTTTGTCTCTGAAATATTTGTGTTCATTATTGTAAGGTATATAGAAACAATGTATAGAAATAGGCATAGGAATTTAAAAGGCTATTTCTCGCAAATCAATATATTGAAATTTATGAGACAATGCAGGTAAAAAAATTGGACTCTAAAGATATTATAAAAAAATGTCAATGAACTTTATTGCTTTTTTTAATAAAATTACACTCCTGGGCAAGTTTTGCGAGAGGGTTTTGCCCAATGGTGGTCGGACGTGGGCTGAAGATAATAACATAATTAAATATGTTGTAATAACTGCCGAAACGTCTGCCGTCAATTTTACCACTTTAATTATTCTGTTAGAAAGGCAAACGAGACAAAATTTAATTACTCTAATGACATCGTCATATTAATTACAAGCTAAGTAAGAATGAATACAGAAAGAGAGTAATTTTTCTCCTTTTATGTTTTTAATGAAATAGAGATAGCTGAATGTAATGTAATAATGAGTGACGTTTTAAAATATAATTTTATTACATTCAGTTAATTTGTGGGAACTTGATTTTAGACAACGTACTTATGTGAATGCAAAACATTAAGAATTCTAGTCTGTGATCTCTTTACTACGGGACATTAATCTTAGATCGCTGTTATCATTTAATTAGATCCGTGTCGAGCGCCCTTGTGGCTTCAATTTTGTTTTATAACGTCATACACACGTCCCTGTCCCCCTGTGCTAACTACGCTATGGTATTTAATTTTGAGATGTATAACATCTATTAAAGTATGGACGTAAGGTGCAAAATGCGCTGTTCGTCCGATTGTGTAGCGGAAAATTGCAGTGTTTCGGTGACGGTGCCGCTACCCTACTGCTACACTGGCCGTCTATTTGCTCCTGGCCAGTCGATGTGGCAAGTTAGTAGGGTTGTAGCTAGCTGACGTTTTCCTTAAATCTTAACTCTGTGTTTTTGTTCATTTGTCATAATCGACATTTTGGTTGAGTTAGAGAAATTAAAACTTATCAGCACTTGCTTTTGTTAGGAATTATTGAATTGATATATCCAAATTGTCTTTTAGATATCAATTACAGGGTACATAATTATCTCGTGAAACCAAAGGTTTTCTGGAATAAAAGTTTTTTTATGTATATATTTATTGATATAAATGTTTAGATAATGCCAATAGACACTAAGTCTGCTAACTGCATAAAACAATAATATTGAAATTAATCAATCATATTTTATTAATTTCGTGAATTATTTGGTCTTACTCATATTTAGTATAAGTTATAAGTATAACCCTTCACGATGATAATGATGAGTACACGTTCTATTTTTTTTTTTAATTAAATATTAGTTAGTTTATATAACTCCTGATATATTTTATAAACATAAGCATTGAAATGAATCATACATAAATGGCCTTTGATTGAGCAACCCTATTTATATCCCACACTGCATTTTATGTCTTGCGCCTTCCCGCCGGATATTAAGCCCCAAACTTAATCATGTCCCACTTCTTTTACAATATTGAACAGTAAAAGGAATTTTTTACGCTACTCATTACACTGCGTTAAATTCCCACGAATTTAAACTTTTTTTTTATGTTATGAAACCTTTTATTATTTTCACAATTAGTTTCGTGAAGTAATGTGTTCACGCTGCATAATTTCATCGTCATTGAGTTAGCTCAGGTCACCGTAGCGTCGAACCATTTATATAATTGAATGAATGAGCATATTATGCGTTCGCAATGCGTATTTAATTTATCTATCGTGAATACAATTTCATTCTACTCACGTGTTTCGAATATTCAAGTTCGGGTATGGGTTGGAATAAATTGGGGAAGTTTTAATTGTAACTTCTATGATCTAAATGTCGTATTGACGCTCGTATACATTTACTGTTCCAGTGTAAATTATAATATAGATAAGAATTAGGAATGTAACGTATGTATTATGACAATTTTATTAAGATTATTATTTTATGTAAATGTGTATTTTCTTAGTAAATCAGATACTAGGGCTGTGCATGGCGTGCAATACTGACAACTCGCACATATCTGAAGCTACAGCTATTTTGGTAATAAAATGTAATCGTATTCAAAAGCTTCAAATTTTGAAACTCTTCGTTCTTGACTTAATTTCTTAATTTCTGACGTAACTGGCGAGGATGTTCTATTGCTACCATTGTTAGAACACATACCGTTATTTTACTATTATTAAAGGGAAAGAAAAGAAATAAAAAAGTAATCTTCATCAGCGTTTTACTTGACTCTTATTTGGGAGGAACATCTGACGCTCAGGAAAAAAATGAGCGGTGAAAAAGAAGAATATAAAGTGTGTTTAAATTTGCATCAGCGGTGGATGTGATGCAGATGAGTGACGTCACGTGTAGCCGTCAACCCCTCACCCCCCCGTCTGCTAATTGACACCCTCATGCCGGCTGTGAATCATTTTTGGCACAGTTTAATCAATTATACCAATGACGGCGTTTGTATACATCATTTACGGGTTAATTTTTCCTTTCATTGTTTTTTCCATTAAACCTACATGAAACTTATGGGATAGTTCTCAGTTAGGCATTTCTTCGTAAACAGCCTTTTATAATGCGTTCTACTTTTTTTTTACTTAGCAATGGCCTCGCGTTTGACTGTAATAACACGTAATTGAAAGGGAGATGCATACTAGAATGTAGCACGCTTACCGAGAAAGTGCCCATTCACTCTTGTCCTGCATAATTCCAGGATATACAAATTGGGGAATTAGCGAAACGCTTTGTCCTGCCCAGAGTGGTATGTGTATAAAGTTATGGACGATAACCTGTGGTGAGTCTAGACTTCCAGTAGTAAAAAGTTCTTCAAAATGTATTTGATAGAAAACTGCAAGACTAGCAACTCTGCGTCTGTGCTTAAAAGGATATACAGTTTTGCCATCCAGGCACCAGGCATCCAGCTGGTACCTGACAGATCCGTTCCATAGGCGGCAGCTATACGTTAGAGATGTAACGAACGTCACGTTTTGAACATTCGCGAATGCGAATGTCTGCTCCCGACAATCGCGAATGCGAATGCGAATATTCAGTTTTTGATAGAAAATTTCATAGAAGAATTTGTTTTTGTTTGTTAACATTGCATTATATATTTTTTGTGTTAATGTTCTAATGAAAATTTAATTGTTAAGATTCTTTGTTTAAAGTTAAGTAAATAAATAAATAGTAACCAAATGATAAACTGAAAATTGATAATGCGGTCGCGATGGGTGGTTCTTTGTGTTGTATTAAAAACAAGAAATAAATTCATTTCGATATTTTATTTTTTTTCTTCTAAAATTCATATGCGCAAAACATTCGCAAAAATTTTGCGAATGTTTTGCGAATTGCGGCTCGAACTGGATTACGTCCTTACCGGCCCGCGCAGAATACCTAATATCCGTCCTTTAAGTAATGACTATTTTTTTAGTTTAGTTTATTTATAGTATTTTTTTCTTATTGATGGCTATCAATACAGTTTTTAAGTGAAATGTATTCTGCGTGACTATTTTTAATCTATTAGACTGTAGTTATTAATTCAAGAAGTATTTCTATTGTAATTTGATATCACGAGCAGCTATACATTATACGAACAGTATTTACTTGAACATACTTGTTCTACCTCAAAACAAAACAAAAGAAATAGGGGTCCATTAGACGCGAGAGCGCGGGAGTAAAGCTGTATTATTTGTCAACGCTCAGAGGCTCACGACACACAATCTTAAAATCAATTTTCATTTATTCCCAGATTATCCGCACTAGTAACAGGCTTCGGGTGTGGGTATAGAAATTGCTAGATTTTCCAAACAGTTATAATTGTTTTGTATTAGGTAGACGAACATTACTTTTTATTATTTTACTACTGAGTTTCCTCAAGAAAAATGGTAATAAAGTATCTTTTTATTCCGTTGCATATGGCATACATACACAGTTATCACTTAACTTTAACCGAAATTGCATGATAATTACCTATTAAGTTACAAATTCTGCAATATATCAATGTACTTTTTAACTATTTTAATTCTATACATCGGTCATCTTAAGGTGTTTGTGTCAGCCCAGTTCCACATAGAAGCGATATTCTAATCCACGTATCAGTATTGTGGCCATACGATAGAGACGCGACCAATGACGTCTCAGTAGTTGAATCATGAGGTACTTGCGTATATTATAAAATTATAGCATCTTTTAAACAGTAACAAAAAACCATATATAACATTTTTTGAAACTTCGATAGTAACAAATTAATAATATATTAAATTGTAACAAAATGTAATGAAAAATTTCATAAGACATGTAACTAAATGAAATACTAAGTAAAATAAATCGTCATTTCTAGTATGGAGAAACTCTATCTAAACGTATGGCCACTGAGCGAGCGAATAGTCTCGGGCGGCGAGCCCAGCAAAATCTTTACAAATGTACACCGTTATCGTGCCGCCCGATTGACCGGCAGCCGACCGCACATTTCTCAGCCTGAAAAATAACGGATTTATTTAATTTTATGGCAACGCCGCGTGCTGAATGGTCGATTGGACTGCGGCGAAGCGACAACTCATTCAGTTCTGAGAGCAGTTTATGTTTTATGACATAAATGCCAGATTTATTTTTAATACCAGTATAAAATTTAATAACGAATAGGTTTCATGTACAAGTTATACTTCTACAAATTTGGTATGAATTTTGAAATGTATACAGTATTAAATTCAATGCAATAAATGAATTATCAAGTGAACGTTTTTAAACAGTAAAGAGTTTGCATTCAAAATGAAATAATTCCGGTGAATTTATTTACTTATGCGTAACAGTACGGCTATTAGCTATCATACTAATTTTGGAATTACTCGTATAATGCCCCCATCTTTTTTATGTTTACCTTTCCCATGGATCCACGGCACGTCGTTAGGGTAACTGATCTCATTATTATAATCCTACTAGATAACTTACAGATTTGTTACGAAGATGTTACAGCCAAATTTGGTTTGCACGATTTATAATCCGGATGATAAAAACCTGCTTAGTGCAACCTTTCAGACATCAATTATTAATTAGGAAAATAAAAATAAGTTAATATATAATAATCAATTGTTTAAGATACTAATATACATATGATTTATACATATAAGGAGCTGATGATATTACTATGCGTCAAAGACCTTATAATTTATAAATTGTTATATTGTTTCTAATCTTTTGTAGTCTTTGTAGAAATCACACAAGCAGCGCTATCTCTAACTTGCAACTAATATTGTTATATTAGAAATATAAGTAGTTGATGTGTTGATAACCTTTTATTTTCCACTACTAGAAACATTTTGTGGCAATTGTTCAACAACTGATAATTGTGCAAAGTGAAGGAAAAAATATTTTTTTGAGTGGAGCTAATTGGGCCCAGCTCTTCGTACGATCACGATCGGATTGCTTTGCTATTGTTGTTATGGAAAGGCAAGGTCAGAAAAAACTATTGTAGCGTAAAATTGTCAAATCAGATTTCGAAAGGGTGGAAAAACTTACGATTAAATGAGAATTCAAATTTTTTACTACAATGGTTAGTTAACCCGATAAGTAGGGCAGTTATTTTTCGGTCGCGCATTTTGAAAATATATATTGAATAATTGTTGAATAAGAATTGTTCTGTAAAATATCATTTAAGCATTATTATAATAATGTGATGTTGCAAAATACTAATAGTAACTACATAGGGACGTTAATAGGAATGTGGTTTCTTATTTTTCGTGGTATAAGGTATCGTGGTATCAAAAAAAGTACGATATATATTATAAATCAATGTTATTATATTGTTGATTGTTTACATAAAAATCATTTACATGAATGGATTTTTAAAGACATATAAATTTTTAAAGTAAAATGGAATTTTAAAGAGGAATTGTTATACAGTTAGTTATTATAAATAATGTGAAATTTGCACAGAATAAACTGACACAATCTACATGATTAATGCCATTTAAAATTTATAATTGTAAACAGTCCTTAATATAATTAAGTCAGAGGAATATGCGAATACAAGAAAAACACGATTAACTTTTAACAATTGCCACGAAAATTTATCAACCTGTTACTTAATTTTGTCGGTATTATCTGTGGCCAGTGACAACTATGTTCATGGCTGTTACTCCGCGGGGTATCAGACGTGACTGCTGATTTTTTAATGTATTGCAAATCCAAAATTAGAATAGACTTTATATTTTACTGACACAGTTCTAAACATTTTATTGATAAAATCACTTAATTTAATTTATTACAACCTAACATTTTATCTGGTGTTATTAATCAAGCTTGACATGCAACTCAAGTTAAGCTTTACGCAACGTTTATGTTAAATTTCGCAGCATAATTTACGAGAAATTATTTCGGGTTTAATTTTCAAATTGCTAAGTTCTTTAAGATAATTAAGGCGGCGAATTAAAATCAGCTTAATTCAGCGTTGGAGGCGTGTTGTTTAAACAAGTTGAGTAAACAAAATTCAAATAGGTAGCGCGAACTTGGCAGCTGGAATCGTTTTACATGCCATCATTTTCTTATTACGGGGTCCGCTTCAAAATTCAGATGTTAAAGTGTAATTTGTCTTTTTCGTTTATGTTACATTCAAGTTTTTGATTTTGTGATACATTTTTGTTATACTTGGTGGTGAAACGATTTTTAGCTTCACAGCTGTGGCTTAGCTAGACGGATACTTATAAAATGGCCGATTTACGTGTAAACCTTGAAATCCCGTTGAAACACCTCAGTCGGCAGTCCGCACCGCATGAACTAGTGAAGGTCATAACAAAACATAACATAACGCCTGTCATCTCTAACAGGTAGACAGAGCACTGTAGGACATTCACACGTCACACCGATGTTTACACCCCTCTATGGAATAGGTGATAAAGCCCTTCTCCATACTCCAACTCCAAAAATTCAACAGTGTCCATTCAATGTTGTGCGGGATATCACCCAGGACCTCTCGATTGGCAGTCGCGCATGCAACTAATACGACCAACGAGACAATATGACTAATTGTAGTTATGCGTTGTCTACACACTCTTAATAATAAAGTAGTAATTTATTTGCTTTAAAAAATATCGTGTATACTAATGAACGGTTGATTGTATCGACGTGTTACGTTATCAAGTGTAAATAAATACGTAAAATCTGACAGTCGCAACGCGTCACGTGACGCTACAGCTCGCGTGAGTGAGGGTTAAACTGTTCCATTATTCGGTAAAACGCCCGTAAACTGATGAAAGCGCGACCATTTTATTGAGCTTTATTAAAGTTCCTTTTTTGAATTGTTATTATTGAGCATTGGATTTCCTTTATTTTATACTTAAAGAGTATTTTACGTACGTAGCGTACTTAAAGAGTATTTTAAAGAGTTTAAAAGTCGTCACGATTACTAGTATGGAGTTTTATCAAGAAACTAAAAGAAAAGAAGCGGAAAAAAGGCCGGCACAGGCGTGAAAATTAATAAATATATGAATGTACCAGTTACTTCTTGCACCGTTACAGCTAAAAACATACGCTAGCGCTGTTATCACTAATAGGAGACAAAGTGCATATTTCTTTTACAGTAAGCCAACCAGGGATGCAAAAGCGAATAGTTACAGCAGGTCAATGTTATAAATGTATCCAAGTAACGGCGCAAAGCTGCTAAAAACAGATATGTTGAAAGTGCCGTAGTACTTCACATCAAGGTTATTATTAATGTTTTACCAAACATGAATCAGGCCTCTTGTGTGGTAAGCTCTTTTAACCCACATTTATAAATATGTATTTCAAATCTTTACCCGTTTAGTTGTATATAAGCCTTAATAAAATTTACTCTTCCCAACGGTTTCGAAATAAAACGTATAATGAACAATTGTATCTGCATTGTACAGTAATTTGTTTGAATACTCAACGTGATACAATTTTATATTGTTATCACAAATAACCGTTTTTATTTTAGTCTTTTAATTCTATATAAGTTTCAATTATTTTTACTATTTCAACAGTTAAAACCAAAGTCAACGTTTCTCCCTGTTTAGAGCTAATAAACATGCCGGTCATGAATCCTCACTGTAGGGTTCACTCGGGTATCAATTATTCCCGCACCGGTACATTCCTGCTATCGTGCGGTGCGCGGGTTACATTGTGGTAGGAGGGGGAACAGAAGTATTGCAATTATCGGTGGAACGCCGAACGTTTAATTAGCTTCTAAACTCATAAGCGTGTAAACGCACTCCACCTATTGTTATTAATACCCACTAATAAACAATAAATAACTAAACTATGCTCACCCAATGTGTAAAATATTCATAGTAACAGTTTTGCCATGAAGACGAATGGATCATAATGTTCATTTAATTTAATGAATAATATTGATTCATAACGTTTGTAATCATTATTATTCAATCCGCGCAACGATTTAATAACACAACAATTCTGCCCCGATAGTTAAAAAGACGTATCTAACGAAAAGTAAAAACGGAAAAATAAATGTTTTAATAAACGGAACGGGATTTTCTGATTCCGGCAATATATATTACTCATATCTGGAAAAAGCGTTAGATGCATCTTTTTTACTACTGCTCTTATAGTTATTGAAATATGCAATAAGTCTAGCTCAGCTACTAGCAAGTTTTGAGAAAACTAAGAGATGAACCGAAATATCTGTTATAATTATTATACATGTATACCTACGTTTCATTCAATATACCGACGACAGGGACTCACGGAGACTAATCGTGAGCTTATGAACCGCGGGAGCTACCATCATCAGTTTACAATACAATGGCCGCCAACAATAGCCGTAATGGTTCACAATGGTAGCCGTTTACCCCTCAACACTAGCTCAATGGTCAGATCGATCCCTCGCCCGAAAAACTCAAGGAAACAACCGATAAGAGTGATTAATTGGTTAAAGTAGAATTCAATGAAAGCGTCGGAAACGCTGAGCCGCTTTTTTTAGAAATCGGCTAAGGTGCAGTGATTCCTTTAAAAGTGTTAAACATTTGTGCTAACACATTCTTTAACGCACTGACTTATTGTATAAATTGTAAAGCTTAATTAAATCACTGTTTTTTTCAGTAAGTAGGTAATAAGTTAATTATATTGTAATATTTGTAGAGATTAAATTAAAAGTATCAACTAAGTTTAACTTTAAGCCTATTACATTAGCCGCCTGATACGCATTGTATAACCATAACCGCAGATGTTATAAGCCCATACGTTTGTAAATGTTTGTGCATTCGTAAAAGCTGTGTCCCCTTTCCAAGGCGGCTATTTCAAACGAGTAGCGACAAAATGGCGCTGAAAACTCGTGATTTGTGAGCGATCATGTTTCGAGTTACACGGCAATAAATTAAGGGAGTATGGAGAATAATTCCATCAATGTAACCCGTGCGTGTTTAGCGGAGTTCCATTGATTTATAGATGCACCCCACGATATGAAACGTATCCGTGTTTTACATACACGTACCACGTTACAAGGTCAGATTGACGTGTATGTACACTTCACTTCTAATAGATTAATGAGACATGCTATAAAGGACCACGCACTAAGCATATACTCGTTCTGTCTATATTGCTATAGGTAGGTATCCTCATTGTGCCGAGTGCATATACTAGTAACGTTTATTTCACTTAGACAGTACTGGTCTATTTAGTAAATAAATTATTGCATCATCATCTGCCTTTTATGTTCACCGCTGGGCACGCTGGGCACGCGGGTTGGACTGAGTAAGTTATTTATTTCACACTAATATGCCCCTACTTTTTAAAAGTATGTATATGAAGTATGAACCTTAAAAAAAGAAAAAAGAAAAGAACGTTATAAGACCTTATTTATGTAAAATAACTTATGTTTCGAATGTAATCATAGCTATTTTTGTTATGTGGGAATATGAATTCCATATTATTTCAATTCGTTAATGGTACGCTCAAAATCAAGTGTTAACTGGTCATAAATGCGGCAAGTTTATGTATACAACAAAATTAGCTTTATTAATGCACGGTTGAATGTAAGTTGCTTGTTTAATATTTTAATTGAATGGTAAATAAAGGATTTATGTTCTTTGTCTTTAATTGTTTAATTTGTTGTATTCGATTGACGTTTTTATAGTTTTTTGTAATAATACATATTTCCGGTATTTGCGAAAATTAAGTAATAATGTTTTCTATAAGACATATATTTAATACTATATAGCTGTTTTACCGTCTTCTAATTTATTATAATAAATATAATCAGCAAACAATTTTATTTAAAGTTTACTGTCTGTGAAGTATCAAGTGGCGAGCAATATTATTGAAACGACGATCATACAATTCTAGACATGTAATGCTTACTTCAGATATTAATTGAAATCTATTATGATCGGATCAATAAATCATTTTTATGGCACCCTTTGGTGGTGCTTTAATTGCATGCATACAGAAGTGTTCATGTAAGAATAGATTGATAACAAGGCAGTAATTTAAAATACGTTAAACTGCTCCACTTCTAGTATTATTTCATTTTTATTGAAATTTTAAGCAATCATTTTTAAAAGTTTTTTTTCCAATTAAATCAAAATAATAGTAATGAACTATACAAACTTTAACTTTATTAAATTACATACTCATTTCTTGATTCTGAGTCAAGTAATTTATTTCTATATATGTAAATAGATAATATTATTTTCAAAGTTAATTATAGTTATTAATTTTTAAATACGATATATTAGGGTATTGTTATGGAAAACTAAAATACAAAATTATTATGAAATTATTAAGCCACAGTATTTTTTATACCTTGAATTGCTAAAAATAGTTGCGTGAAACCTTAACGGGCCTTAAAACAAGTAGATGATGTTAAAAGTGTAACATTAATCAGATTACGCGTTTAACGCAAAAAAGAATTTATGCCTATTAATTTCATTGGAAGCTATGCATTGAATTACGTATCGCCAAGCAATTTATCAAGTGTAAATGGTTTCTTTTACAATATAATTTGGAATAACGTATCTAAATAACGGTAATTATTGCCTTGTTATTCAAAGGTCGAACTAGCTGGATTTGCAATTTATTAAAATTCAATAAAAGTGACAAATTAAAAATGCTTAAACAATGCACACCAACCCTTCAACATCTTGGATGCAGCACACAATTTATGTAATATAATAAAGGAAATGATATGTTTTCAAAACAATTCTCAAATATTTCATGCTGACGTAAAAATTCAACATCGATCTAAAGCTTCGAAAGGACAGCAGGTGTAATAGTTTAAAGACAATCGTCTGTTCATCATAATTATGATTTAGTATTAGTTTTATTTAGGCCTAAACGCTATTATACTACACAATCTGCCCATTTACAGCGTTAAACGATGTACCAGACGCAGAATGTCCTAAGCGGCAAGCTCGAGCTGTTACGAAAAGCTGCTTTATGGCGGAGCTTTTGTATGGGAAAAGGAAGGGCATCACTCCCCGCCTAGAGCGGCGTGTCTGCCTCCCGCTCATTCGCTTCCAAGCGGTGGTCGCGATCGTACGTTTTTGCGTTCGTCGCGCGTCGCTCTGTAAACACGATCGCGAAAAACTTTTCTGTGCCGTGACGAATGGTTTCCGGACGCATATGAAATATGAACACGATTGCGTTGTGCAGTGATTTTTCCTAAACGAGCAAAGAGACTGATTAGCTCCAGCAGTGTTCTGAAGAGGCTAATTACGAGCTAGGCTAATTGGCGGGGCCGGCGTTTCATGAAGGTGAGCCGACTTTTATTTCCGTTCGGCAATCCCTCTAATTGCGTCAATTAGTGTAATGCGGCGACAGCTTTGAAGAGTCCGCTTAATGATCTCCACAAGTAGTAGTAGTCTTCGTAAAACTATGAAAGACAACCGCGGATACCGGGAAAGCTCCCGTGAATGGAAAATAATTGGATGGCGTATTTTTATTACGAATTATTCGTGTAAATACTATCGATAAATAACTAAGAAGTAAATAGGTATTTTTGTAGTGTTCTGTTATTATTATATGAATAAGTTTTTGACGTCTACTAAAATAATATATTAAACTATTTATATGATAATTCAACAATTTTTTAATTACAATATTATCTATATAATATGTATAATAACCTACATATTGTGTGATAAGTCAATATGATATTTAACGTAATAAATAGGCAAATTATAACACATAAAATAATTCAAACTTAATTAAAGCGGCAAAAAATATTGTCCTTGTCAATTATTACAATGAAATTCAAGGAAATGGTTGCTCATTATTGTTCCATTGTTTTCCTTGCAAATACGTGGTTTTTTAAATTTTATGTGTTTTATATATATTTTCTTTAATATCTATTTCATTATCGCTCACGTGTACGTTCCCATATTAAATTAGAAATAAAACAATAAAGGAATAACAATATCAGATTTATCTAATTTAGATTTTCTAGTAGTGGCTCGGAGTCTGGAAATGTTCCCGATATATTGCAATAGGTTCATCACCTATTCCATAGTGGGACATAAACATAACTGGTGAAATATGGGAATATACTAAACACCTCTGACTGTCTGTTGGGATTACAGGTATGAATTTACGTTTTTTACGTAAAAAATAAAAACAAAAACGATGAATTCAACGTTAATACCGTATGAATAGATATTATGATCACTTGATACAATAATGCAAGGATCAAAAGTTCTATTTTGATCGTGATTGTTAGATTTTCGAACTATCTCCGAAAATTGGATTCATAATTTTGTGATAACGCATTACCAATATGTCCTATGTTATATATTTTTCTACAAAAAAAGGCTTTTTACGATATTTTTAACCAATACTCTATAGTGTATAACCGACCAAAAGTTTTCAAAAAAGAAATAAACAAAGCTTAGGAATTTCTACAATTCCAAAATGTGATTAAATAAATACTTTGTTGCTGTTAAGATTCTATAAAAATGAAAGTATGTGTAGGAAGGTGGATTCTTTTACTTAAATATAATTATTGCCTTGATGTGATCCCACTCATTCCCGTCTATACTGAGCTGTTATAGATTCAGATCGAGTTTCCGTTTTGCTAATTGGCTTGTTAGTGATTTTTACGTTATTAAATATCTGTGTATATTTACGGTTGATTAAATATACCGTTAAATTAATATATTCATTTATTATCGTACGTATAATTGGCAGTGATTATGATCAAAAGTGAAAAATATCATTATTGATTTTCTAAAATAATACATTAATTAAAACAATTGTTATTACGTATACGTACAGAGATGTTATCTCTAAGATTAATTTGTTTTCGCAAATTTGTATAACAATGATATTATTGTAATGACATAGATGGGTCTATCCTTGAACTCCTTTTATCGTGTTCATCTATTTTTTGTAGGAAAAAATATTATAAATTCCGTTGATGTAATCATAACATTAACTAACCTTAATGTTTTACATTTTACTACGATTCCGGAAATTTTTTTGACTGGGTATACCGAATTAATCCTGGATTTCCTTAACGTGATCTGTAGTAGAAACAATCCATCCTCCTCTCATAATTATCCTGTACTATTGTTTCGGATTATTATTATTTTGTTTGTACCTGTTCTACAAGACACTTAAAAACCTAAAACATGCTAAATAGTGTTATTTTTTTAAAATCCGTCCACTTGAGCTTTATCTATTCATATCCAAATTTTCTGTTGTACATTTAGTACCAACCTGTGAGGAGAGGACATGTAATATTGGACATATCGTAACAATAAATACAAAGTGTGAAAACTTGCTAAAAGTATGCGTATTAACAAATTCACCTAGGATTTTATGAATAATGAGATTTAAAATTCATGAGGACAAACAGGAAGATCAAATATGTTTATTAGATAACAAAGGCTTAAAAGAAAAAGACGAAAAAAAAAACTGTAATCTGATCCAGACATAGACTTTAAAAATATAAGTTGAGCTTTCGTGCAACGGGCGACATGGTTGTCCCAAAAGCCAATTAGAATCCCGTATCCGGCTTGTTTATTCTCTAATTAGCAAGTGGCTCATTAGAGCTACATCACTAGACCAGAGTGGAGAGTGTAGCAATGCTTCATTCGTTTTAATTATAAACACCGCTTCTCGTGTTCTTATAATTACCAAGCACAATTAAGGGACAATATTTTATTGCTTATACCGTTCATAATGACTTGTATTCAAAAGGGAGTTTTGTGTACTGGACGCGTCCGCTGGACGTTAGTTCCTTTACTTGGGTTATCGAAATGATTGGATTTTATTAGTATAACACTGTTAACAATATTAACCGAAAAAACATTTCGTGATAATGCTAAATATAATAAGAAAAAAATGCTCGATTAATTATTTAATTTATGAAAATGTCATGTATTTATTATTTTTATTTATTTATTTATATTTTATTACACATTTTTATGTGTGATATGTTATTATGTATATTATAGTTTTATTAGTGGTAATGCTGGCCGAATATTATCTGACGCTAATCATCTTCAAAGACAATTGTCACGTAACTTCACGCCCGAAGAGGTAGGCAGAGGAATGCAGATCATGTTGTGATATTTAAAAAGATATTTATAATAGTTTAGTCTCGCTTGGCACTTAACTCTATAATTTTAGCGAATTGTGCTACTGAGCTCAAAGCGTGTACGGCCTATTCTTAATATTTTACATTCACTGAAATATTTAATATTGACATTGTGTTTCAAATTGGGAGCTATTTTTTTTGTGAAAGAAAATATATACAACGAGGTCCCCTGTAACAACTGCAG
>DWEJ01000770.1:0-15032 GCA_018245835.1 Mysoria sejanus stolli
ACGTAATAGCTGCTGCTATGCTGCTGCTGATAGCTGCTGTTTTACGTAAAAACTGATTTCCATGCGGGCGAAGCCGCAGTCACAGCAAGTGCAATATAATAATATATCTGACATTAAATGTGCGCCATGTTTAAAAATCCTCTACATGGCAATATATGTAGAGTACATATATTACATTGATAAATAAAATATGTATTAAATTCATAGTTGCTTTCATAAGTCAATTTTAAATAAAGGTAAGGCTCCGTGTACATCAGTTTAATTGCTTGGGGGTAAAGTTACGACGTCGCTGGTAGTTTGAGGTGTCGTGGAGAGTATTAGGTGCTTGATATTAAAAATTAAATGACAAAATTTTATTTAGTTACTTGTGTATTTTAATACCTTAAGAGAACTTACTACCTTTGTGCCGAATAGTATTTTCTTTATATTCCGTTTAACAGAATTGCTAGAGAGTTCGCATTCTGCATTTGTATGTATATATTTTAAGAACTTATATTTTGATAATATTTCATGTTCATTATTGAGAATACAATGTGTACATATATACATATTAAACTTTGCTGATAACCTATTTTTTTTCTATGACACACGTTCGCGTTTAAGAGTCTATTCAACGGTGCATAATCCATGAATGTAATATTAAATTCAATATCGTATAAAATTCAATATCAATATAAATATAATATCATTGACGGTTGCTTATTATCATAGTCATCAAGGTATCATTTTGTATAGTATCCTTTGTTTTGTGGTCGCTTCTCCAATTAATGTACACGCCTTTGTTTGTGATTAGTTTAAAACTTATGCCATAATCAGGTACTAGCGAAGGGTTAGTATAATAAAGTCTATTATAGAAATGTCATGTATCATAAAGATTTATAAAAATATAATTAATACGTTAAATAAATAATTAAATATATCCTTTGAGAATCGAATTGGAATATAATTTAAAAAATAAAAAAAGCTGCTTACTTATTTTTAAACCACTAAAACCTCGAAAACTAAGTAAAACAACAATCACAAAATGTCGCGTCTTTTTAAAACAACGTTTATGTTAGTCGATAAAATAATCTTTAGCAATAAAAAATCTAAACTAAAAATATAAAAACCACTCAAAGGGCACAACACTAGACTATGATAAAAAAATGGCATCGTAATCACAGATGTGTATAAAAACGGTAAAACTATCGTACTGATCACATTTTTATTAATTAAAAAATTATAATAACACTTCGACATCACAGGCGTCAGACAGATCTGAGTGCTTATAGCTATTGGGAATTCAAAATGGCGGCTAGCGGGTCTAAATAATACGGCTCGATACAGCCGTAGCGAGCGGCATTTTAACGCGCCACACGCTGCCATACAAAAATTAAACGCGTCGCCATGTATGGCAGTCGATATATCGACATTCATACAACTTGTTAACTTTACATTGATATTCATATAAACGCAAAAGCGTAGTGCCGTCGGTAGTGACGCCAATAAATCCAATGCCACAACACAACGACGGATAATACTGAATGAATATAACTTATATTTAACAATAAATACACGAACTAAACTAAATGTAACGTGACAGCGATCCACGCTGTGCAACCGCTCGCTCAAACGGCAACGTTTGAGTGAACTTTCAAAATAATCAGTACTGAAAAAAAGCGGGCAAAATAACGCCACGTAAAAAATAATGTGCGAATCACGCGCGTACACTACTACACTAAATACACGAAGAGTAACCGCACGCCAACTTACTCTAGAATATATTAATAATAATGCGTGCGTCATCGCGCACGGGTGCGTAAAAATCACGCACGGGCGCGTAAAACGCATGCAACGCGTCAATGTAACGCAAACGCGTCTAACAATGCAATGACGCGTTAATTGTAACAGCGTGTACCTAGATCCCTGTGCGTTATTAACAAACGACTCACGCCCGTTCGATTTGGTTGTTTTCATATCACAGTTCACGTCAATAGAAGTGCAAAATATAGTGTCTACATATCGCGTTACATACAAATGTGTAAACATTACGCTGAGGTGCGTCATTTTTACGCACGTTCGGCGTGCGGTTATGGGGAATACGATAAATTTTGGGGAATTCAAGGGGTACATCAAAAGTGCGGGAGGCGTGGACTCCGCTTTTTCACTGTACTGACGTGATTTTAATGGTTAAGGTTTTTTGGGTTTCTTTAGATTCTCCTCCTCAACTCCGGACTTAGATACCTGATTGGAAAAATTAAATATTCGTTTACTTTTAAATACATACAGCATTTCAACATGATAAACATTTCACAGGCGTAGTTAAAAAGAGGGCCACTCATATAGTCATCATATACAATGAATAAATGGCAGACACCTAAAAATAGTTATTATATGATTATACATGAAAATATTAGTAATACTATGCGGACGGATATTATTATCATCTTATAACAGCTCACAGGACAAAAAAATCAAAATAATTGTCAAAAATCCTATTGTGTAAATTTTTTGGTTGGAGTGGCGAGTTGGAATGCTTCGTGTGCCAGCTTTTCTAAATCAACATACTCGAAATGTGAATAGGGTTTAATCAATTTATTGTTACAAAGACTTGAAGCAAAAATACCGGCCAATTGACTGTAAAAAGCGATTATAAGCGATTGAATGCAATTGTGGCCACGCTGATCACATTTATATTTAGGCATGCGTCTGAATAACGACAGGCATACGTCTAAATTACTTCAGGCATACGTTTCTGTTACGTTAGAAATACGTCCAATTTACTGAAATAGATTATTCTTTCGCTTCGGCCATATTTAAAGCTTATCCCAAATTTTTCAATAACGTTCCGTCTAAATAGTAAATACACGTAATGTTGTATATATGAAAATTAAAAGTGTTTCTGAAATGCTCGCATGCGTGCTACATTAACAATATAAAGTAATCTCAATTTATATATACTGTGTTTAGATTAAAAATATGTATATTATAACAGAAATTTGTAATTAGAATTGGCAATTGAAAAAATATAATATGGTGGTGTTCATGTTTTTATAAATAAATTCCTTTTTCAAAGCTGCGTCTTATCTATTTGTTCGTTTCTTTTACTATGAAAAATATCAAGTGTAATATATATTTTTAAATGCGCTCAGCTTTGTATAAAACTCAATAATTATTTAACAATACATTTCATCAGAGCTGCATTTCCCCGAAGGGATAGGCAGAGGAATGTAATGTAACATTCAATTATTTATTACTTCTGAAATATATGGGAAGGAATTACTATTTATTTAAAAATGCTGGCAATAGAATGTCAAGTGCAGTATAAAAAGTATACAATTCATAAATAAACCTAAACTTAAAATAATTCTGTTTATAACCTGCAAGTAATGTCACTAGCACAAAAAATGTCACTGGAATTAAAAAAAAACATCAGTCATGTATAAATAAAGAGTGCGGTGCAACTCACCTCAGTGTATCTCTCGCCCTTAAGAGACACGATCTTCCCGTCTCGGTAACGGATCATCTTCTTGGGCGCCATCTTGGGGGCGAGAGGTCGGTGCTCTTTATTACCGGAGTTCTTGTCGATGTAAGAATAGCTGGAAACAAAACGCTTCACTTGGTACCGCGCAACGGCACGGCCTCGGCAGACTCTGGCACACGAACCGTTCATACTACTTCCTCAACTGGACCAATGCACCTGAGACTTCCGGAATAAAGATGTCCTAGCGTAGCAAACATTGAATGTACGTACATCTCGATTTGTCTATCCTTGATTAACTTGTTTCTTCAAACTAAATCACATATCGAATTTGAGAGATAAAATGTGTGAAACTGTAAACAAATGACATCCAAATTATTTCTGAATTGTTTTCCCTACTTCCGATCTTCGTTAAAAAACTCAGTAACTATTTATATAATTATCTTGATAGTTTTATAAAATAGACAAATTTTGGAAAACCTTCAGTGCTTTAGTAAAAACAAACAATTTAGAAAATTGTATAACATTATAGCTCCGAGTCACTACTAGAAAAATCAATTACCCTACCCTGAAATCGAACCCTCTCGATAAGGCTGTCGACTCCCAATTTAAAAAAAAAATTACAGTCCTATCAAATTTCGCTGAATTAATACAATACCAAACAATTACAAAACGTCTAATTGTCACTGGTCAATGTTTAGGTAAGTATAGAGGTGGGTATGGGGAGTGGGGGGTTTTATAATGTAGAATGTGAGGCCTGGGGAAGAATGGAGGGGGGATGGGGAAGAATGGAGGGGGGATGGGGAAGAATGAAAAATAAAAGGGAGATATATTCATCCTCAAGTTTTACCTACACCTGTGTGCTTGTATAATTTTTGTATTTATCTAAAACAGGGTAGTGTCGTTTTGATACACAGTAATGATAGAGCAGAAGACACCAAATCATGATGAAAACGGTAGTCATATTAATATAAACACATCTATTGTATCACTAAACCGCAACAATTTATTGGACTCAATCGACTTGAACGTAAAATTATTTAGACGTGGGTAGATGCTAGTAAATGAGGGTATAAGTTCTTTAGTTCTTAAGTCCGGGTTGGGGTCGGAGATTGAAGATTATGAGTACGTAAAAATTTTGACTCTTTTCTTTATAATAAATTGTTCAAAAATATATGTTATATTTCAGTACAACACTTATAGCAATATATAAAGACCATGATTTACAAAATGAAATGATTGACAAAAGAATGAAAGTGGACGTAACATCAATACGAACATCGCTGGTAAAACAGATAGTGACAGAAGGGGTTGGAGGCTGGGAGGTTGATGATGAGGTGTGTGTTAATTAAAATCTTATAATTACACAAACTATGAAAACTCCTTAAACATTATTTTCCTTAACGATGTTAAAATAGTCGTTTAACGTCGTAGAGCAGACCGCGGCTCTGGTCGCGGCTCCGGCGGGTCCTCCGACATCGGCGGTATCGTGGATAGTCTAGAAAATCGTGTCTGTGTAGTAGATACACATGTGCATCGATGATAACAATGCACAGGATACTAGGGTGTCTATATAATGAGTTTAGTGTAAGTTCGAATGATATAGAAAAAAAGAATATTTATTATATCTTTGAAAACCAATAATGTACGACGGTGATGAGAATATTCCAAAGATTATGTTTCATTTTATATAAGTAGCCATTAAACATGGTGGGGCCAAATTCGACCTGTTTCGAATTTCTTTGGTTTCCTCTGCAATTACACACCAGTAAATTTCCTTCAAACTACATTGGGATAAGGTTCTGTGTAGTCGTGTATGCTTGTAATATTGGAATACGACCAGAGTATTCGAACTATTTCCAAGTACAAATATACATAGTTTGAATGCTCTATTTCAACTGAATTTGGGAAACCAAGGAAGTGTGCGACCTCGAATCCTTGCCTGATTGATGGCGATAACAGTACATTTTTTCCGCATTTATCACATGACTTACCGTTCAATGATGCGGTACTTGAGAGTGACGTCATCGATGAGGTCCAAGCGCGGCGTGGGCAACGCTGCTGAAGTGAGTGCTGTTCCACTCTCGCGGCGGAATAGTAGGGTGGCCGCGGCCACCTCCACGTCTCCGTCGGCGATGGAGATACAGTGCTTGATCTGCGTGGAAAACAGAGATTAGAAGATGTTGGAATAAGACAGTACAGAATTTATACTAACAGCTCTTTTTCTATTGTAGCCGACGTCGAGGTTCATAGAGCCTGATCAAAGACAAAAAAGGAAGCATTTTCTATCTTTAGCGTTATTAAAGGCAGCGTATAGTTGACCGCCTCGTTGGTCGTGAACGAACACCTATTGAGGTTCCAAGTTAAATGCGAAAGAAATTGAGAACTTAAATAGCTGATTGGAATACCCACTTAATGTTTTAACCGCCTAATAAATCTTCAGAGGGTAGGTATTAAAAGTTAAGAATGCTTCTACTCTGATATTACACGATTTAAGTACACAGTATAAACAAAATATGCAAAAACAAAAACTGACCCAACCAGATCCGAACTTCTCAAAAACTAGCCATCACAGCTTTCCAAGCATGTACACACTCTGAATTGAACAGCTTAAAAACATTTTTGATGAAGTGTTTTGTATGACATAGTGTTTCTCTGCTACACTGACCTCCATGATGCTTGAGTTGGGGAACATTTCATGAAGTGCCTCGGTTTGATGCTGGTGTTCTTCGTCTTCGAATACCAACACGTGCTCTATGTGATCATCTTCCTGGACGATCTCAGTGCTGTATGAGACACAAAAAAAAATATAAAGATTGCTAATCTGTACACCCATATGTGTAAACATTACGCTGAAGTGCGTCATTTTTACGCACATTCCTCTTACGGTTATGGGGAATACGATTAATTTTAGGGAATTCAAGGGGTACATCAAAATTGAGGGAGGCGTGGACTCAGCTTTTTCACTGGTTTTAAGTTTTAACCGTTGTTTCTGTTACCTCTTGACATTTAAAGTAGCGGAGGAAATACTTTTATATTTTGCTTATGGCACAATGATGAATAAGATACCCTAAGCCACTTATGTACGATAAGCGCTTCCATCCACGTTTATATAAAAAAGACAGATAAGCGTTTTTACAAAGACTAGTTTATTCACACTCATTTTTAGGTACGATTATGTGTTGAAATGAACGAATTTATCTACACAACAATTAATGTGTGAATATTCTAAGATTGAAATTTAACTCTATCTTAAAATTCATCTAATGCCAGACTTAACATTTTCGTGATAGTGCGCAGAAATACTGATCTCTAAGGTTACAAGATTAACATACCGGTGCGCTGCAGTCTTCGTGAATTGAGTGCTAGTAGGAGGCAGCATGCTGCTCAGGGACGGAAGTACAACTTCGCAGTCTGCGTCAGGAGATGCGTCTTCTGTGAGAAAAACGCAGTATATATGTACTTAATCTTGAATGAGATTATGACAATTATTGTCTTATATTTGTTATCACAAGTTATTTTTATTTTCCTTTTTTATTTTATGTAACAAGTCTTTCATCGGCAATAGGTAAATTTGGTTACTTTGCTGTTAAAGTATTCCGCACTTGAAAGATATATTTCCTTATGAAAACTAATTATAACTTTTTATTTTTTTCTTTTTTAATATCCCTCTTCATTCATTGAAAGTTATCAGCCAGTTCTTCAGATATTTTTAGATTATTCACAATATTAGTAATAGAAACAAATATTGCTACCTTTTAACTTGATAACAAATAATACAGACCAGAGCACGCACTGGGCTGCCGGACACGTGCCTCCACCTCGAACACCCAGTTGCAGATGCGTCCGACGTCGATCGTGTCAAAGTTAGGGACGTACGCGCTCATCATCTCCACGAAACCTGGAACAAAAGATATTAGATATACTTCTTTTCCTCGGTGTAATGATAACATTTTGAAAGATCATCTGACCCCAAACTAGGCAGAGCCTGTGCTGTGGGTTCAGTGAATTCGTATATATCATTAACTACGAGATCTACAAGCCAACCAATTCCATTTTATTCTATAGTTTTCTTTAGAACGCACAAATTATCTTCTAGCCTCACAGTAGCTGTAAACATAATAAGTACATATTTAAAAGTATTTATCTACAGTTCGGAATTGATCCGAGCGTTCGACTGCAATTACTTGCTTCATAATGCTCAAGTCACGTAAGCCAATTAGCTGATATGACGTCATAAATTACGCGTCGGTAGAAGCCAATGCATCCGTAAAAGTAACTGTCTACCTCTTTTAAAACCTATGGAAAGTGAATGTAAAGCTCGCGATAATAGATGCAGTCAAAGACATACGTCTATCTGCTGTTAAATACAATGCTTTTTAGAAATATCTTTCTAAATCTAAAAATCTATCGTTTTTTACTAGTCCTAATAGTTTCACTTTAGACTGCACACTTGATAAATCAAAGTGACGACTCCATAACAGGTTGGATAGATTAAAAGAATAAAAGGAATGGGGATATTGAAAGAGTAAAGAGATAACATGAAAGTGACGGCCTAGTGGTTTAAAACTGAATCTCTCAGTCCGGGAACCCGGGTTCATATCCTGGCACACGCCTCTTTATAACATGTGCATTTAAGATTAAATATCACTCGCTGTAACAGTGAAAGAGAATACTGTCATAAAACCTGCACACCTTAGAATCAAAAAAAAAGGTTCTAAGGTGTGTGAAGTCTGCCAACTCGCATTGGGCCTACAAACTAAGTCTACGGCCTTATCCCTATCAATTTGAGAGGAGACCCATACTTTCAAATGTGGAATCGTAAAGGGCCGAAAAAAACTTCCTAGGGGTCTTAAAGGATATAAATAGAGGGTAAATAGATATTAGAAATGCATTGGTAAGTATCTTGGGATCAAGTAAATAATGTTCAAGTGTCACGACGAATGACAATAAATTGTGAGATCCACAGAGAGCGGTAATGTCGTAAAATTTAGATTGTCGGGTCACACATGCGCAGACAAAGTGGCTGTATCGATCTGGTCAGGTCACGGCACATGGGTACCTCAGTATTAAATAAATAATAAATAGTTTAGTATAATAGTGCTTGAATCGTTGATCGTATTAGTTGCAAATGCCGCTGCTGATCGGGAGGTCCCGGGTTCGATTCCCGGGTCGAACACTAAAAAATTTTCTAATGTAATTTTCTAATAGTGGTTCGACGTCTGGATATGTGCCCGATGCATTGCAACAGGCTCACCACCTATTCCATAGTGGGATGCAAAAATAATTGGTGAAACGTGGGAGCGTTCTTCATTCCTCTGCCTACCTCTTCAGGGATTACAGGCGTGAAGTTACGTATTTAATTCATACGGAATAATGATCATTTATTTAAATTTTTGTGTATATCGGGTGTAATCGTTAAGTGTGCACAGGCGATTATTCCGTAACTATGACAGATATCAAAAACTTTAAATTGATTTCGAAAGTACTCTACCTAATGAGTAAAATGACAATAATAACTTTTTAAAAATAGTTACGGAATAATCGCTTGTGCACTCTTAACTATTACACCCGGTATACCAAGACTTCAAAAGTATCAGAACAAGAAATACAAGTAAACACGTTAAACTTCTGTAACTTCCGTTACAAAATCGAAAATTTATCAAATTCACCGAGGAAACTAAGAAGTCTAGCTCTGACTTGGATTTAACGAATCAAAAAGTACATGTCCATAAACCAGCAGGCAACGATCTATGTTGCTAAAATTAGCAACGTTTCAACATGAGTACTTATTTGAGATTGATTATGGAAATTTAGGTCGGCTTAGACACGATTGCTTCTCGTCGTATACTATTGACACTATCTTCTCTTGAATAATGACTTCAAACTGAAACGTGCCCCAGAAAATCTCACAAAATTCGATTAGACAACTCAGGTATGTTATTGCTTAAGATGTTTCAGTCTTTTATATTTGTAACACTTCTTTTCCGTAGGTCCGTAAAGAATCAATTTTGTAATCAGTTTGACAGAACTGTTTTGGCGCGTCAACAAATGTCACTTCCAATGTGACATTTGTTGAATATTTCTTGTAATTATAAATATGGCCAGTATCTTAAATACTTCCTTCTATATTTTACAACAACATATAGATTATTTATTTATATAGCTGTAATGATAACACATTCACAAAGTAACAGAAACAATTTTATTTTTGAGAGGAAAAATTCTTACTTTGAAATACCGAGAAGAGTGCGAAAACATGCTTTTGAATATATGAATAGCAAATTCTTGACAGTGACGTAAATCATTTGAAAACAGTCAACAACGGAAATTTTGAAAAGTAGATCGGATATTTTAACTAGACATTTTTGTACTTAATCGTTGTTTATAAAAATAAAATAAATTAATTCTTGTAAGTGACTTATTATGTGTGATTTACCACTTGTAACATTTTTGGCAGCTTACAAAATTTTTGTTTTTACTCATTATGATATTATGTTGGTCTTAAGATACATTGACGTAATATAAACTGGACAAATTTAATCATTGATGATATTTTCCAGACCGCTCCAGCACTTACAGCCCCGTAGCATCGGTCCCAGGGGATTCAGGTCGCCGCGCATGCGTGATCGCAAACTGAACCCGTCTCGCCGGTGCAACATTGATTTCGTTTGGATATGCTTTCGTTTCATCACCCTTTGATACGCGGATTTACTGTTTCAGTTTCAAGGACAACTTTGATTTAAATTCCAACATCCGTTTGGAATATGTATGGCCTCTACCGGCAACTACATATGTATTAATAAAATACAAAACGTTGGTACGTTTGTGGAAGTTCACGGAACTTGTTGGAATCGAAGATAATAAAGATCCAATCAGCATCAAATATCACGTTCTGCCTTAACGTAACTAGACGTTAATAACAGCTCTATGTACAGTTTGCAAAACTTTGCAGACGTTCCAGTTGGATTTTAATTGTATTATTCAAAGAAGAAAGCTGAGCCCTGATAAATTCAGAAAGTTCAGGACTGAGAAGAGTGGCCCTTATTAAGGGAGACCTGTATCCAGCGGTGGTCCTCAAAGGCTGATGGATGAATAGATGGACTGTCAAGGAAGGTACATTATCCATTAGGAAAATATAATATGGAACTATGGATAATAAGGGGTTGTAAAACAATTCTAAAGTTTGTAGACATACTATGTAAGTCTTGAGTTATGACGTTCACGTGTAAAACATTTTTATCAGCTAACATCGTTTGTCGATAAACAGTTTAACATGTTACACATTTTCAAAAAGACCCATAGTTGGATAGAACGGCAGACAACAATAATAAGTCTAACATAGCTTAAGTTTAATAATAAGTTCAAAATACATGCTACATACGACGGTGTGCCAGAAATAGTAAATATCGCAGAAAGTGGAGGGTACTTAACGAACACGCATGCGCTATTAGGGCGGGTAACCGGGAACTGAGGCAGGTCAGGGTTCCATTTGTGAATCAGATTAATACAGTTAGTGCTGCTTTAAAGGACAAAAATATAATTAGGTATATTGTACAGACCATAAAATATATTAATTCGATCTAAACCAATCAAATATAAATTGGTGTCAGATATGTGCATTTTGGGTACAATTTTTGGTGATCGCATGTCAAAAAGTAATACTTAACTAACGGTAGAGGTGGTTTAGTAGTTCTTCCTAAAAGTTATAGGTTTTAGGATTTTCAGATTATATCTGGATCATTATCGCATTAAAAGTCATTATCATTGTTTTACAGACACTAACGAATAAGCGAAGATTCAATAACGTAACAAGTTTAAAACAATTTTGTACTTTTAAGATTTTTTTTAAGAGCGCATGCGCGGAGATGTTGGTTCCGTGCGTTCGAGGGGAAAGACAGGTCAGGGTTAGCCATAAACTTGTCTTTATTGACTATGTCTATAATAATGATAGTACAAATATTATTATCAAACAGATTGTAAGTGAATTCTAGTAGTACACCATCCAATTTCATGCCTAATACAAAATAGGGTGAAAAGGGTAGGAGGTTCAGACAAAGTATGTATGTATACAGCAAACATTCGCAGCCCAATAGACAGGACATCGGGTAAAGGGGATAGCACGACTGTGTTATAAGTATATCATGCAGGGATCCTGTTTATTCTACATAGACTTTGAACTTTGAACACTCGCGCTACCCCTTAACGGCTTGGTGGGTGTAAATAAACTTCATAGAAACAAGGAAATTGATAGGGTTGGGGAGAGATATGTTTATATTTATTTTACCCGGCAGCGTCGTCGCTCTTCGAAAGGAATCTGAGATTATGTTCAACCAGACCATAAGGAGTAAAGTAGCATTTTCCAATAGTTAGTAATTCAGTGTACAACGAAAAGAATAATATTCTCAGGTATACCTTTGAATATTTCAAGTACCAATTAAAAAAGGTTGGCGGTAATAATAACTATGGCAAGTTTATTTAAATAAATTTTAATAATGTAACAGATCATAGCGCCCATTAGGGCCCTTTAGGGCGCCCATTAATTTCATACTTCCGTCAACCGGACTACAGTAGCTCTTAGAGCATGTTCAATGTCTAGCAGATTGAACTATAACAGCACAGAAACCTTAAAGAATTCTAGCTATATTTTCGTCCGAAACAAACAAGTACCAAAACATAGGTAAAGTTAACAAAGGTCCGTCTCTGCCAGGATGTTCACTGACAATGATGTAATGACAGCAGTTATAAATTACCCTACACGACATTTGAGACTAAAGCAATCTAGGTAACGTTAAATATCTCCCAAGTTCATGCTGGTACGTTTCGACCATACGTATGATACCCTAAGACATACATTCATATGGAAAAAAAGGTCAGTTATATTGTTATCCAAAAAGCTTTCGGTTACAATTCGATATGGATGACCTATTTATCCCCCTGGCTTAACATATACAATTTAACACAAAGACAGATCAAGTTCCATCAAAAAGAGGTCCAAGTTAGGGGGAAATTGGGTCAAATCTAATTCGAGGTTACACTACTCCAATGTGGTATGTTTTATGTTAAGTCGTAAATGGTAACGATGGTGTTAATTATAACAAATAATTTGATATACCACGATTTGATCGTGATTTTGCGATCCAGTTGCACGTTTGTAAAAAAAATTACATCGAAGAGCCGTTCTATTTCTTGATTTTTTATTTATTGACATGATTTAAAAGAAGGACCTCCCATAGGTCCGAAACTAGTCGGGCATATCGAAAAAACAAAAGTGAATCAATGCGGATTAATTCACAATAAATTTAAAAACATTAAAAACTTCAGTTTATTTACAAAAATTTCGTAGTTCTATCAGATAAAACCTCTATATGGAGCCAGAGTGGCTACCTACGCCAATCACTAGTGAAAACTCTAGCGAAGACTTCGATGACAAATCTATCAGACAAATAAAATCTAAAAGACAAATCTATCAGACTCCAAAAGACATTAAACATGCTCTATTACACCCAGCTTTTTGTAGATAACACACCTGTACTGGCACAGGTGTGTTATCTACAAAAATATACAGTGATGGCATGCTTTAGTCGCAAACGAATGTGATCGTGCTACTTTTGTGATTCTGATTAGTTTTGTAAAGCTCGTGGGAGTATAAAGAATAATATCCACGAAAACATACTTTATTTAGCGAATTACAACATGACGTGTTCGAAAGCCTAAAATACGTAGATATATGTATATCACCACCTGATATCATAATGAGTGCAGAATATCGATCTTGCGCGAAGTTTCCACACTATTCTAGAGTTTTTTCTATGTGCCCCGCGCTTGTCCTGCGAAGCCTGATTAGGCGAATGTATACCCCACTTTTGATATTTTTTTTATTCGGTTTCAATAACACTTACTTTGTTAGGACTATGTAATACACCAATGTTCACAGTAAGTAATTAACTCATATAATTATTTCCCGATGCTAGATTTTTGAACAAATAAACTAATCAGAGTCTGCGCTATGGTGACCAGATCGCTACTAAGCTTACTTGTATACAATCTTTAATATATACTAGGGCATATACATATGTAATTCTTCTCTAATTACACAACAGACATTGACACCCGGACTCAGGTGTCAAAGTACTTAACCACTGAAGGAAAAAAGCAATTAATATTACTATCAACTATATGAAAACGACTTTTATCAATCGTTTTAATGAGACCTACTTGACTGCGTTGTTGGTCGTGTTGGTTGTAAGTGCGACTGCCGAATGAGAAATCCTAGGTTCATATACCAAGTCGAGCACAATAGGTTTTTTAACTGAAATTTTAAAGTAATGGTTTGGAAATTGAATATGTGCTCGACGTATGGCAATAGGCTCACCACCTTTCCCATAGCGGAACGTAAATGTAGCTGATGAAACATGGGAGTACCCTCTCTGCGTATTGTTTCGGTGATTAGAGGCCGAAACTTTTTAAAAATCTTTGTGTGTTTGTTCATGCTCTAAATATTTTCCGTGTTAATGGAAACATGTTTTAGACACTATCTGGCATTTTAGACCTACTTAATTTTACAAGAATTTATAACGGTTTGCAAATCATTATGATAATTTGTGGATCGATTTTAGTTACGCTTGCACTGTTATCTTATATCAAACCATGTCCTGCACAGGGTAGGCAGAGAGCCCCGAGTGTCAAAAAATATTGACCTGACCGTTTTCGTGCCTATTCATTGGTTTAATTTAGTCTTATTTAGTTGATCAACGCGACTTTCAAAACTTCTGTGGCATATTGAAAGCGACATGTATAATAGGGTCATATGTTATAAATTGTCTTAATAACTTCCATATTTGAGAAAATGCTTTGGTATTTCGGAAAATACTTTCTGACTTGGGAGAATACTTTCGAACTTCGAAAGGTATCATCGATACTTATAGTACATTGTCGTCGTTCAGGATTGTTCTCACAAAACTTCCAAGTCACCAGTTAACCATCAACTCATTTAATTAACAGCGTATTCCAGACAAAACCAGGAACATCCTAGAAGAGATCATTTTACTATGCAGTGCATAGATGCGGATGCACGATTGTTATACCATGGATGATTATATACCATAACACCAGGTCTTTAAAGTTAAGCGGAAAGCACCTATGTATCGAAACTGTTCAGATACATAGGTGTGTATATACAATGACATTCGAGAGCAGGGAGCAGGTGCAGTGGGGTGCAACACCAGGTATAAAACGAACACATCGTAGTGCATCGAACTTGCGCGTGGCTGTAACGCATCTAGGGCTTACCGCGGCCGCTCTTCCTTCCCATATACCCGGGTGATTATAGTCACACCCGGGTCGACTCTCCATGTAAGTCCCGGGCGAAAATACCGTACCCGGGTATACTACTGATTTTATCCAGCTAGATGGCTAGATAGCTTGGCTTTTGTTGTTCATTGAAAAATTGTCAGAAGTAGTTTGGTTCTACCGCGATAAAAAATCAATTTATACAAGACTATGGCCTTAACCCTCTCTTTCTGAGAGGAGACCCATGTTCCAACAGTGGAACGACAGAAGGGTCGATATG
>DWEJ01000771.1:0-15030 GCA_018245835.1 Mysoria sejanus stolli
CGGTGAGACGTGGGAGTGTTCTGCATTCTTCTGCCTACCTCTTCGGAGATTACAGGCGTGAAGATAAAAAAAAAATAAAGAAATACTTTCTGCAGACAAACATACGTATTTTTCTTAATAATAAGAATCTACTGACATAATAATTTCGTGGAAATACAAAAATAGGCACACGCATGTGAAAAATAAGGATAAACTTAGTAAAAAATGGGATGATCCATTAACTCGGTAGAATCAATTACGGGAGACGTTTTACGGCATACTCACATTTTATTACTTTATTAGATAAGTAATATTAACAAATTTTCGTATTAGACTCGGTTTAGTTCTTAGCAATGTTACATCAAAATTTCCCCAAGTTAAAAAGCAGATGTAATTATAAAAACATTTAATTTTTGTATTAAATTTTTTTACTTGTAACCCCATTACGTATTTTACTTTAATTATGTGACAGTAATATTGGACAAAAGTATGATAAAGTATGCATTAATTAAATATTAATTGAAGATATATTATTGGTTCTTTCATTTGTATATTTAATAAATAAATTACAATTATAATCACAATTATAAGTCAACATAAAGCCATAAAGAGTTGATACTCAAAATGTAGAGTTTAGATAAAGAGTTCTAGTTAACAAAGTATGTCTCAATATTTATATAGAAACACTAATTTATAATATAATGACCAATTTTATTAGAATGACAAATATTTTAATACCCAAAAGATTAATTTGAACGTTTTTGGGCAATCCACATAATGTGGTGTGACCCTAAGACCCCATTATGAATGTTCCCTCATACCCCGCCCTCCATCACGCCAAATGAACGAAACGAGCAAATACGTAGAGTATGAGAAATAACTCACCGAGAACATGAAATAGCGATAAATGACGGATAAAAAATGTGATAACATGTTGTGGGGATTCGTAAGTGTTCTTTTTAATCTATTGTTTGTTTTTTGCAGTGTGCGATTAATCGAGTAAAAATACGACGAAACAGTATGGACAACTATCTAAAATATTTTACCCAACTTGTGATATATTTGGATTGTTATACACGTGGTTGGTACCTTTATACATGAAAAAGGGCATATTCCGATGTCTCAGATACGTATAAAATGTCAAAGATGAACGAATGACATACCAGATGTAATACGTAAAATTTGATGGATGGAATATCGAAGGATACTGTGATATGCCAATTTCGACCGAATAGGTCAAATGGTCACTGACAGAGGAGTCAGAAGTCTTCTAAACAGGCTTGCGCGCTGAAAGGATAGTTATTTTGCAATCTTTCCTTCTGCATATTTCTAAGGCGCCAGACGTGATAGTATGATAATGATAATTTTCTAACTTCTTACCATGCATATTGGTGTAGATTCAAGTATGGTCGTAAAATTTGTTAGCGACAATCACCTTTACAAGGAAATGCCTGCGCTTCGTTTGCAATAGCTACGATACTGCTACAATAATTACAAATACTACCAGCGTAGCTACATGCTACGAGTGCAGCTACATGAGGTACGAGCGTCGACTAGTGCTACACGCCTGGAACACGTGGAAATGTTACGATTTAATTGTCAATGTTTGTTTTACATTATGTTAAGACTACATTATACGTAGCTTTATCATACTGGGAATATCTTGTATATACCTGTCGATTTAAATGATAATGATTTCATATTTATTGCCCAAAAATATTTACATAAAGTTTCTGAGTGAAATATCATTTGCCTTTTATTTTATTCCGTGTTGAATGTCACTTACCTTAATTCGAGGGTTGTTTAAATAAATAAAAATGATTATTAAAACGCTTTTAATTGGAATGAACGAAATGTTCTGTGGAAATTTTCACAAATATAATCATGACATTTCAAACTACTCTCATGAATCGATTATAAAACGAGGACTCCTGGATTTATATTGTTGAAATAAGTCAACTTATTTTTCTAAGATTTTAATGACAACAATGGGTTGAAAAAAATGATTAATGTAAAAAGTATGTCCCTTCTATAAGTTATTTGGCCCGCGATGGTGTTGACCTGCTGTAGATTACGGATTACGGTTACGTTAAGTACGTTAAGTTACGGACTAGAGGTGAGGATTAATTAAAGTAATATTTTAGTAAGATCGGACTAATATTTCAATTTTTATAAATGTAAGAAATGATCGTGCTTCACCATAATCCTAGTCAAGTTCAGACTAACAACTGACGATTATTTCGCAGTATTTTAGTTTTATACATGTAAGTATAAGGTTGACATAACGTCCACTTAACAGTCATGTCAGCACTGAAATGTATTGAAGTATTAAATGTATGTATTGTATGTATTGAGTATTAAATGTATTGAAAATATCGGATCCGTAACGGTGTCGGAGCCTTGCCGGGATATCAGAGTATCGTATAAGGCGAATAAAACTGGCCGTGGCTGATCGCGATATATTGCAGCCTGTTCTGCCATGACTATATGCCCTGGCTGCTTACTTCCAACGTAAACACTGCTAGGAAGTCGGCCAAGCAATCCACAACCCTATTCGGGAAGAAATATTGCGGTCAGATGAGAGAAAATGAGATCAGAGAAGGTTTATTTCCAACATTAAACTTCACAGGTCGATAATGATGATTGATAATTGGAAGCGCTTCCACTTATAAGTCACTCATATTTAAACTAATGTTCATACTGCTATATAAAAACAAAAACCAGTACGAATCAAACAAAGCTTAATCATAAGTTGTAGGAACTTTTGTTCCTTCAACAGACGAACATCTATGATATTATAATAATAACATCATAGATGTTCAACATAATTATATCCACTAGGATCGTATCAGATAGGCAACCTTGTCTGCATATCCCTACAGGAAAAATACATCACTAAATGTATGTATAAAATTGTACTCACTTCCTGTTAGTCATCGTATGCATAAAACAAAAAAATTAAACGTTCCTTCGTTTTGTTCGCAACTAATTTCCGTTCCGGCAACTAACGAGTCGGCCGCTAAATGGAACGCCACGATAAGGCTGTTCGTGAAATTAACAGCGCGGTTACGTAATTAATTCTCTCATGTTGTGTTTCAATTTGAATTTTCACTATCGTAATTTTATGAACGTAGACAGTGGGGGGAATCATAATTTTATTTAATGTAGCATAAATTAAGCCCTTTATTTTGCCACAATGAACAGGCGGAGCAGAGAACTTCGCCATGTTTCATTAGTGACCGTATACATAGTTACGTCCTGGAATGGATTATGGGGTGAGCCCACTACCAATTATATTAAATAATACTTAATTATTCCATGTTCTGTTGAAAAACATTATTTTTTCCAAATACTTACAGACGTTCGTGGTGTTGGTTGTAAGCGCGACTGCCGATCGGATGGTCCTGGGTTCGATTTCCGGGTCGGGCACCACAAAATTTTTCTAATTTAGATTTTCTAGTATTGGCTCGAAATCTGGATATGTGCCCGGTATATGGCAATAGGATCGCCACCTATTCCGTAGTGCGACTTGAACGTTACTGGCGAAGCGTGGGAGTGTTCTACATTCTTCTGAATACCTCTTCGGGGATTACCGGCGTGATGTTACGATTTTACTTAAGTACCTGTTGTTAAGCACATGTTCGTGCAAATATTATATCTATTCAATAAAAGTATTCACTTCGTAATGAATAATATTGAATGAAATTAAATTTGAATATAACAATTTGAACCTACATACAGTTCTACGGACTATACGGTTGTAAGGGTCAGTTCAGGCTTGTATTTCTTACATATATTGAATACTAAAACTCACACTCACTCACAACTAGTCGACTGGCAATTTTCTATCAGAAATTTCAAGTTAGAAAAATACTGTAGTACCGGACCAATGAATCGAACCCAGGACCTCTTGATCAGTAGTCGAGAGCAGACTCCACCGACGAGGCAGTCTATTCAATTTGTTAATATGAGTCAGTTCAATTCAAGGCTAACGTAAACGAGTTCGTATTAAAACCTATAGACTGTAATATTGAAAACTGTGTGTGTTAAAAGTATTGGCTATTTAGCTGGATCCTCAATTTATTTATTCAAAGTGCACATGATATTAAAATTGACTATAACACGTTTCAATTAGCTGTGTAGTGGTTAAACTAACGCTACAAAAATAATAATTATTAAACTTCAGTTGACTTTTCAGTACAAATTTCAAAATTAGCCTGGCCCCGTTTTCCGTTTGCCTCCTGTTAACAAGTACCTACTTCGAAGACGTAACGCATACAAATGAACTCGGTGAACATAACTCTCTTAACTTTATTATTAATTAACAAGATATACTAAATTACGAGAAACTTAACTGTAAAACTAAAATGAAAATAATTGAAACATACATTTCAACTTTAGTATAAAGTTTGAGTTTGAGCATACTTTTTGCCTTTGACTGGCTAATTATGTAAAAGTTAATTAAAAAGTAATAATATTACCGTTACTACTTAGTCGTAAAGTTAAATAAATTCATATGATTAATTTTTAACTTCCTGCAAAAAAAAATGAGGATGTTATTGCAATAACCCCCCAAAAAAATAAAACACATGCCTGTAATTCCAGGAAATGCAGGCAGAGGATTATAGTACACTCATGCGTTTCACCAGTTACGTTTAAATTTCACTACAGTGAGTCTGTTGCCACACTCCGGGTACATATTCAGTCTCCAAGCCTCTGCTGCAAAATATAAATTCGAAAAATCCAATAGTGCACGACCCGGGATTTGAAGTCAGAACCTCTTGATCGGCACTCGCACATGCAACCAACACGACCAACGAGGAAGTGACACCACATTTTCAATCACCCAAACTACAAAAAACGCATCTTCCCCATTATGTTCACATTTTGAAGTCCTAGAAAGTCTTTGCTAGTTTGAACGTTGAATACTTATGTCCATACTTCAGTGAATTCAATGAGACCGCTGATGTTAAAGATTTGTCTATTCACTTTCAGGTACAAACTACACGCAAACTATGTCGGTGGAGGGGCAGCGATGCCTGTGCATCGTTGTACTCCTCGTGCACACCGTCACTGGAGCTGGTGAAGGTATCAGATATTATATTCACATGACGTGATGATGAGAAATAAATGCAAAATATAGAAACATCATGCGAGGTTTTTTAAGGACAGAAATATTTGATATTCGGTTACTCTCTGTATGCCTGTAAAGTGTGATGACGTCACGATATAATAAAAACATTTATTACCTAACATTTATTCTCATAAACACTGGATATACTGATGAAGAAATATTCAGAACAGTTTAAGCATTAGACCAATCGCTTTGTATCCTACGGATCGGTTACATAAAAATAAACGAACGTATAAAATACTTGTAACTTTCCGAAGTTTCTAAATTCTTACGCTTTATCCATCGAAGTCTGATTCGAGCTAAAATGTGCTAAGGAATAAAGCTCCATCGTAACAATGTGAGAGACGATAAAGTCAGTATTAGGATGAAAAGTTCATGCTTCGTCAGAACTCGAAAGAAAGCATTGTATTTAAGAGGAGAAGTATTTACATAAACTTGTACTTTAAAGCGATGTGACTTGAGACTTTTTTTGTTATTTATAAACTAGTCGTTACGTGCGGTTCTGCGCTACAATAAAATTAAGACACTAAATTAACATCATGGAGACACCCAAAGTGTGCAGTTTTCCTCGTGAAGTTTTCCTTACCACACATGACTATCAAAAAGGTGCACAGTACGACTTGAAGTTAAAACTTTCGAAGTCGGAAGTTGGGTTTATTATTTACTCTTTATTTAAACCTTAAAAAATAGTATAGAATAAAAAGGCGGCCTGACGGCTAAAAACTATATCCGGCCAGTCAACCTTTCTATGAATTCTAGGTCATCAAAATATCGCAGTTTTATAGTGCAATTTTGTTCTAGTGACTATTTCCTTATCAGTACACAGAAATACACACTTTTAGTACACGTCTTGGCAAACGTAGTGTAGGACGCCCTCCGCCTAGGTGGAGTGAGGATATACGCAAAGTGGCTGGCAGCGGTTGGATGCGAAGAGTTGGAGATCGAGCTCAGTGGCGTGCTATTGGAGAGGCTTACGTTCAACAGTGGACGGGAATAGGCTCATGATGGTGATGATGATGACACAGAAATACTCTTACAGTACAACATTTTTCCAGACAAAACATATTGCAGTTCAATTTGTTTATATTAAATTCACGCATTGTGCAGTATTCGCAATTATTCGGGAATCAATCAAATGTTAAAAAGCGACATAACATACCAAATCGACACCAGGGCGGTTAGATTTTACCTTAGCACCGTGTGATAATTAACAGAATTATTATTATCATCTACTTGGCAACTAGCATGTAGTCCATTAAGCGCAGTGGAGCAACGTGTTGACCCAACTCTTTAACTTATAAACCTATATCAACGTAGGTAACGAATTCGAACAAGTCCCTTTGCAAAATTACTGCCTTAAGTTCAGAATTGAAGTAATACTTTGACTGATATCCAAAAGAGGCAACTTTCACTTTCAAAAGCAAAATAAGATCGTTAATTGTTTAGGAGCAGTTGTAGAAAAAGCAGTCATCCCATCATTTAAGGAGAAACGTCAATTCATTTTAAAATATATTTTAATTTAACCAAATCATCAAACCGTATTAATAATATACAAAAAATATACAAGTATCACTTCCTTTCGTATACAACAAATAAAGTACTTAATCCCTTTAAAAACGTGTAGAGTCAAAGCATAAAGTAAAACGCAAAATTTAATTTTATACCAATTTATACAATCCAGTAAATTATAAGTTTTGCGCTTCAAGGCCACGTCGTTTCTTTACCAAACTCTAGACTATACTGCATAAAAATATATATGTACATTTAGTACATTGCAGTTCAAAAGCGCGTAGCGAGCATTAGTGGCGTAAGATCTATGGCGATAATGGCATGATGCATGGCAATAGGCTCACCACCTATTCCATAGTGGGACGTAAACGGTACTGGTGAACCGTGGGAATATTCTGCATTCCTTTGCCTACTTCTTCGGGGATTACAGGCGTGAAGTTACGTTTTTTTTTACATGAATCATTTTCTTAGAGAAACTTTTGTAATCCACTCAAGAGAAATTTTAAAAGACGCAACAAAAATACAAAGAGCAAACAAGCTGTTCAGGAAATTCAATTAGGACATGCAATGGCATTTCTTGAAAAATATCCCACAAAAACTCCAACCAATTGGTGTCCGACTCGGAACACGTTTCACTAGAATGAAGTTACGAGAAGCGAGTTGAGTTACAGAAACAGCGTTGAAACTATCACCCGGAGCAATAAAAGTGGCAACTGCAGAAAGCAAAAGACACTGATTTAGTAGTTTTTCATGATTGAATTTTATTACTGCATCTACCTAAAAACTTTAAGAACAATCGTTTACATCTCGTTCAACGCTTACCTAGATGAACTGCTCAACTATTTTTAAAAAAGAAACAAATAAAAGTCATTATTCACGGATTAATGTACCGATATAAGGACAGTCTGCTACATGCCCTTTCTAAATTCTGTTTCTTTATTAAAAATAATCCACTTTGTAGAAAATTCTCGTGAATTTTTCACTTTTTTTGCTTTTGTCTTTCTATACGCTATGGAAAATGCATTGGATTTTGCAACGCAGCATGCTATGATATTTGTTGAATGCATGTTGCTTTACGTTTGAGAGTCGCGTTATGCTAAGTCCTTTGTAACCCTTGTTTTATTTACCGTGGACTCGAGTAGTGGTTCAACTTTGTGATGTGGTTGTGACCTTTTTGTGTTAGGGAAATATGGCGGTGTTTGTGTACGCTGCGTCGTATGGAGCCCATTTTAAACGTTTCCCCCGGATGTTTGCGGAATTAATTGAGGATTACAGCGCAAGATTTTTCGTTGGTTTGTTGAAGCCTTAGGGTATAATACTTTTTGCATTGTTGATGGGTTTAATAATGGATTCGGGATGTAAGGTTTTTTTAAGCGAGAGTTTTGGTTGGTTTAATTTATTTCTAATTACGAACAAGTCTATTGTTCATAAAATTCATTTCCTCCCGTAAGTTGGTTATTTTTGTGGTTCTTTAGTCAAACTTAACCATAATCGAGCTCTTGATGATAATCCGCCATTAATTGTATTTCCAACAAATTCTAGATGAAAAATTTGTCTGCCACCAAATTTCGCAAAGTTTATTAAATACGGAATCTCTTCACGTTCATCTTGATACCACAGAAAAACATATGAACGTCTCCCACATGGTTTTTACACAACCTGAATTCAGTAAGGTGGTTGCACAGCAAACAGTTCTTTTGTCCTGCCACCTGCAACTTGAAAAACGCGCTGGAGTTTCGCTCCATAGCACGCTTTGGTACTTGTTAAATGAATGTTACTTTGTGGGAATGAAACTCGGTTTGAGCCGAGGGCTTTTAATTATGACCTGAGTTATATTTATGAGGGGCTTGACTCCGTGTTGTGCTTTATGATGCGGTTGCGAACATTTCGAGCGCGAGAAGAAATCGGTTAAATTATCGTACTATCGAGGTGTCGTTTTTAAATATAACATTTTTACCATAAATATGATCGTCATTATGAACGCATTATTCACTATAACGCTGAAAGCAGGTGTGCTCTCCTCTCAGAACTACAGTAGTAAGATAATAGTGTCACTTCACTTCTTAAGAAACTATTTTTGACACTCTATTTGCGATTGAAATCTATTTCAAATATAGTATACTCCTTTATGACGGCCTCGTTGGTTGTGTACATTGTAGGCGCAAGGCAATCGAGAAGTCATATTCAAACTACAAATCTTGGGCGAGGCACTTTTGATTTTTCTAATTTAGAATTTTTTAGTAGTGGCTAGGAGGTTGTAAATGTGCGCAATGTATGGTTATAGATTCACTATCTATTCCATAATGGGACGTCAACGTATCTGGTGGTGAAGTGCACTACACGTCTCGGCGGTATTACAGGCGTGATGTTACATTTTAGTAATACTGTACAAACTTTATTGCCATATTACATTACATTACGTTACATTTCAGTTTTACTCTAAAAACTTTATTGCCATATTACATTACATTACGTTACATTTCAGTTTTACTATAAAAACTTTATTGCCATATTACATTACATTACGTTACATTTCAGTTTTACTCTAAAAACTTTATTGCCATATTAATACAATAATTGCTTTTGTAATTGTAATTAGTTTATCAGGATGTGTTGAAATTTTGTAATGAAATGAAATGTAAGAGAATTTAGTGTAAGGAATAATGCTTGTAGTATTAAGTCTAATAAATAACTTACTATTACCATGAAATATTAGAGAAATCCAATGTTGTATTGCCCAAACCGGTGGTCGAATCAAGGAGCTTTTGCTCAGCAGATCAATCAAGGCAGTTGTTAACAGGCTAACGAATGACTATATTAAAAGCAAGTTTATTCAATACTGACGTTTTTTAACAAGAGCTCACACATTAAATATGTATTAATACGTGTGTGAAATCAACAGATGAACGGAATTTAAAAAATGACGTTCTGAATATGAGTATTAACATCATTTCATTAGTTATTTCATGTTCCACTCATTACCACCAAGCACCTTCACAATGAAAGCTCTCTCAAATAAGCACACTCAAATGCTCATTCTACTCAATGGGCTCAACTCACGTACTTTCGGCTAACGAAATGCATTAAGCGCTGTACAATCATGCACAAAATTTCCGATTGTTTAAATAACTTTTAGACTGTCAGGTAGATCGTTTTGATTGCAAGCGCAACTGCCGATCGAGACTTCCTGGGTTCAAATCCCGGGTCGGGGTTTATTAGATATTTTTAATTTAAATTTTTAAGTATTAGTTCATTCCTACCTATTCCATAGTGAGACGTAAATGTAAACAGTGAAATATGGGAGTGCATTACAATCCACTATCTACCTCTTCGAGGTTTACAGGCGTGTTGTTAAGTTGAAGTAACTTTTACATTTTTTCTAGGTATGAACCGATTTTGACCACTATCATAAATGATTGGAAGCGTATGTGTCTACTTAGATGGACTGACCACATATGGCTAGAAAACTAATCTTGACTTCTTGAGTATTAGGCTATATTTGTCGAAGAACATGTGTACTCTACAGCTGCTATTTTCTATTGGTTTACGCGGAATTTCTTGAATATCTTCCATCATGCTTCTTCAGTTTTAAATAGCCATATACTGGTTACAGATCAAGATCAGTTCTGGGTGTTTTCAACCTTTAAGGCATCGGGCAGTTTTGATAGAGTACCAATGGCTTGAAAGTATGTAAATTCAGGAAATAATGAACCACTTTTATTCGAACGATTGACCGCGACGTTGCTTGTCTCTGCATATTGCTTTTGATATGCGACCCCGTCAGAGCCACAAGCGGTATTCTACGGAAGTAAGTTATAACACTCTAGATGTCTTTGTTTGAGTTGTGAACTAAAAAAGTTACCGACTTTAAGTTGTGGCAAACATTTGACGACAGTGATGCGGGTTGCAGTGTTTATTGAATTAGAAAAGAAATAAACATACGTATGTATAAAATCTACACGAAAATACTTTTGAAAGCCTTATATTATATACATACACACAGAATTATATAAATGTACATACATATATTACTTTAAATCTCTATTTCATTTGATGATATGCTTAAGTTATTTTTTAAATAATGGCTCTACATAAGAGCATTACGTAACAGCCGTACATAAGAGCTCTACATAATAGCTCTTACATAATAGCTCTACATAAGAGCTATATAACAAGTGTACACAAATATTTAATGTCTTTAACCATAATGAGAACAAACAAACAAATTAAACTTGACTTAATTAATTAAACAAACGAATCCACAGAGCATTTAAAACGTAACCGAATATGGGCACACGGGAACATTGACAAAGGCGGCTAACAACATCGTTTCAACATTACACGCGGCAAAAAGGTTACAACCGCATCATAAAGCCCCCAACACGGAACCTCGAGTCCACTGTAAATAAAGCTCGGGTAATGATAAAAAGCTCTGTGTAAGGTCACGTTTGTACATCAAACGAGGAACTTAAAACCAGTTAATATTCAAATCACTTTATAAGTTATAACGAATGCAGTTATTATACAAGTAAAATATTATTTATTGGATACCAAAAGTTATATAAATAATGCACAAATTTTAAGATATTGTGATGTATATTTTGATAGGGGTTTATCGTTTAGAGAACATTCTACTTACGAGTATAAGCCTGACATGAATATCCTGATGTTCACAATTAGAAATAGTACATATATTATTTATAATCATCATCGAGTCTTTTTTATTACGCTGGTGAAAACGGCTTTCCCTTAATAAGTATGCAGGGGCATCCAAAAATGTACTCTATAAAGTTTATATTAATAAATTACTTTGCGGTAACTTGATTATGCAGTCATTTTTACTCTGATAAATAAGGTCGCATTGTAAGTAAACAGTTGTAGTATCCACTTAGCAGCGGCAAGGGCATTTTTGCTTTTGTTACGAGTTCCTTTTGTTGACATGTTCATACATGTTTCATAACAGTGCATAGATTTTCTCTAATATTAACAGTATCTTATTGTGTTTAGCACACCATACAAAGTATGATCTATGCATTCATAACAAGAGTTTAAATTTATGTATGTGTATAAGAATGTCCTACTAGAGAATAAAAAGCGAGCCTGTTGTCTTACATAGCGATTAAACCCAGTCTCCGACCCACTACTACAAAATATGAGTTAAAACATGCAACTGCCCGACCCAGGATTTGAACCCAGGACCTCTTGATGAGCAGTCACACTTGCAAACGCTCGACCAACATGGTAGTCAGTCAGTACGCAATAATTTGTACTATAACATCTTTTATCGTTTAATCGCCGCTAATCAGACAAGTAAATCCTGAATCAGCATTTCCACAAAGCAGGCGTTTTATTTATCAAATACCAGAAGTATGCCTACGGTGTAGAGTCCCACACTTTGCAACTTGAGGGGATGAAAGACAAAAGGATCTCAACCCCGTGACTGAATGCAGGGTGCGATGTAAAACTTCGTTTAAGCTGCGTTTCAAAGCGAGCGAGCATTTTGTCGTCGTAGTGATGTTTACGTAACTGTTCGCGTAATGGTTTTAGGGTTTATGCGATTTGTTCGGTAGTCGTGTGATATATTTTGGTTGCAAACATTTTATATGCTTTCGGAATAACAAACATACGTGCAACTAGGATTTAAAGGATCTATTGCTGTACAGTAACAATCAAATAGTAATGTCAAAATATTTGAGATTTTTCCACCAGCTCGTGACCGACCGATCTCGAACAATTCTGTAGGAATAGGACTGCTAGTGTAACAATAAGCTGTTAGTAAGTTTATTTGTTACTATTAAATTGGTGCCAGAACTGCAGGAATAGGAACTAATGTAACTTAGCGCCTGTAATCCCTGAAGAGGTAGGCATGGGAATACAGAACAAGGAATAGGAACTGTTTGTAACAATAGCCCGACGAGGATAGGTTCATATGAGTGCATTTAATATTTATCTGTCCTATTCAAAGTTAGTCACAGGCGCTCTGCTACTTCTGAAGGTTGAGGGAATCGCTTCTACCATACACATGGATGCATATACTGGCAGATTGCGGTATGACACGTCTTATCTGGACGCCTGTGAGTAGCAGCTTAAGTGGTGCGTGAGTCTGTGATTTAGGATCCCCAACCCGTATGTCCAGGGAGACAATTTTGGTAATATCAGGGAAACCCTACATCCAGTAGTGGACTAAAATGGACTGATGATGGTGGGGATGATGATACATATGAACACAAAAACACCCATTAAACTGGAAAATAAAGTATTCATTCATTCATTTGTACATTAGATTCTTCATTCATTCATCCTAAAGCATTTTTTATACTGACAATTGATTCGCGGTAGATATAAGCTTCATAACTTGTTATAAAACAATGCTTTGATGAATGTTTATGAAGAACGTCATGTGCTCTCTGCTTATCTCATCAAGGACCGGGCGAAATAACATAATAATAGTCATGATAAAAATTATATTTTAATGGCTTTCAGTTGGGTATGTTATGGGTGCACACTGTTTTAATTAAGAAGTAGTGAATCCAGAAAATAAATAATTCTCAATATTTTATACGAGAGCGAGGCAGAGCGGCGACGATGTATGTATTATGTATCAACATTAGCTATGGGGTTTTCCCTTATCTGTCTTTAGTGAAAGTTTTTTTTGGAAATGTCGAGTTGTTTGTTCAGCGGATACGAAGTTTGTTAGTTACTTTAATGTCGAGTGTTACGTGGATGGGCAGGCGATACCTACAACTGTGAAATTCTTAACCCGTAACTGTAAGTAACGTAACGTAATCGATTTATGTGAATTGGATTTGAGACGTGTGCGTTTATTTAATGTAGACTTGATTAAGTTTTAAGTTTGTACAATCGCATTTACATCTGTTCGCAACGTGGGACATATGAAAACGCAACTCCTGAAACGTTGGAGTATTTTACATGATGGGAGTGTTTTAGTAGGAGCGTTGGTTGCATGTTCGCCTACCGATCGATTCACGGTCACGGGTTTGATTCCCCCGTCACTGTAAAATTTTCTAATTTAGATTTTCTAGTAGTGGTTCGGTATCTGGATATGTGCCCTATGCATCGCAATAGGCTCACCACCTATTCCATAGTGTTCTGCATGCCTTTGCCTACCTCTTTGGAGATTTTAGGCGTAAAGTTACGTTAACTCGATGACAGAAAGCCGTTATGAGTTTTGTACTGATATAGATATTTTAAGATCTCAAATTTTTTGAACGGTACCACATAAGACTATAAAGACTACAAAGACGAAAAAAGAATCCGCATTAAAAATAATATAGCATTGAAGACCAGTTTTTAAAACTGTACATGTACATATATATACAATAGTGACTACTTGCCATCAGCCGACTAGTCTGCCTGTTACATTAAAAAAATAAAACACTTGAATAATGTGATATTAATTTATTACCTCCTCATTCGGTTAATATTTCAAGAAAAAAATTCAACGAAAATATAAATCGTTATACAGAAACACGTTTAAAGTTCAATTACGGTTATAATATATTTCTATCGATCTATTTTAAATCTTGTTACCGTATACGAGAGTACATAATTGGAGTAAATGGAGAGAATTAGATCAGATGAAATAACATTTTGAAATTTTATCTCTTTACTTTTCATAAGTACCACCCCTAACGAGTTTCCGATACAATCCTCCCATCGGTTCTTGATAAACCTTGTATACGGCCTTGGTTAATTATCTTGGGTTAATTTATCCGCGTTCAAGTACCCACGTTTATATAATAATGTAATTATTGGAATGTTTTAATGAACCTGATAATTAACATCGCGTTCGGCTATTAAATATGTGTTTAGAATATTATGATTAACTTACAAATCTATTATATAGGTATATATGTAATTTTCTATTGCATACAGGTACAGGGTTCCAAATGTATACTTACTTGGCACTTAGGTCTCTCTGCCTCCCCGTAAGGGAACTGGCGGGAACATTGTACGTATGTATGTAAATTCTATAAATACTATTGTACTATTGGTACAATAAGTACTATTGGTACAATAAGTACTATTGGTAAATGTCCAATGTACAAATATATGCGTAAACAATCTATAACCTTTTTTTTTGCCACAAAAAATTCTGAAGCAAACCTATTTGATGGAAACTACAAAAATGTATCGGAAAACATGTTTCAAAATTGAAAATACACTCTATTTGTGTTTGGTTAGTCTAATTAATAGATTTCCGTGTGAGAGTATGCTGCGTACATTTGATGTGAAATTGAATTTGTCATGCGAATTACCGTTTTGAAAACAGCAAACAATTTTGACGGACGCATTTTGCTTTCATTTTTGATACAAGGGAATAACGCACAAACGCAGTACATACATACATATCTTCACGCCAGATCCCTTACGGGGTAGGCAGAGAG